>CM043019.1:6875930-7006115 GCA_023690525.1 Holotrichia oblita | reverse complement strand
AAAAATTACATCAACTAACCTGCGCGTACGTTGACATCCCTAGAATGGATAGTGCCGACTTGATTCTTGGCCAAACACGAGTATACCTGAGCGTGAAACCTCCTGTCTGTAGTCCTCGGCGCGGAAGGGTGGGAAGACCAAATTGCCGTTGGCCAAGATCTGACGTAATCCGGTACTTCCCCTACTGCGGTCCCGTCTGATCGTACCCAGATGATTTCCGGTGGTGGGTTTCACGAGCTTTGCATTCTACGACGGCGCCTGTTGAATTGGAGAAATCGACACGGTTCTGGGGTTCGCGGATGAAGATCGGACCGACCGTATCATCTTCGGCGGCGGCGTGATGCTGCAGCCGCCAGAGATAGAGTCAATATTAATATGTAGGTGGGCGAAAACATGTTAACGGTGGACGCGAATGATACCGAACGTGTTTTGCGATGCACTGTACGTCGAAATATGCACTGAACACTGAAACACCCTGTAAGAGAAAAAAAAAATTGAAATTAATTTTTGGTAAAATCAGTAAAACGAAATAATAATAAATAATTTGTATTAGAGTTGTCTATTGGACACGATTGATTATAGTTTGTCCATGTTTGATCACCTGTTACATTTTCAAAACTAGAATGACATCAAACGCCGAAAATGTCACAATCTGTTTGTAACCTTTCACAGCAAACCATAAATTATCGTTTGATACACACGCCAGTTAATTTTATCAACATTGAAGGTAAATAATTGGTTTTTGGGTGGTCAAACGATAACTTTCGATTTTTGTGGTTTAAATCACCACGAATCAAAAATTATCGTTTGATCATCCACAAAATCCCAACAAAAATTTCAAAGTTTGACTTTTGCAAATTTGTGCAACCATGAGGTCGGGTAAAAATTTACCGGTGGGCGATTAAATAATGATTTTCGTCGAAGGCATGCAACAACAGCTGAAACAAGTTCTAACATTGCCTAACAAAGTCTCCGGATCTAAAGGTAAAGAGACGACAAGTTGTACGAGTTTTGGGTGGCCACCTCCCCAAATTTATAACGTTTGGAAACTCTCTTTAGTAAATTCAAGATTGGATAAAAATTAACCATGGGTGGTCAAACGATAACTTTCGATTTTTTGTGTAGAGCCATTTTCATATTTTTCACTATTTGACCAGTTCTTAAACATTGTACAAAATGTGATGAACTTCGAAAATCTGTTATGGCTAACTTCAAGGTCGGTTAAAAATTAACCGGTGGGTGGTAAAACGATGATTTTCAATTTTTTGTGATCTAGAGAAACGAGTAAACAAGTTATGCCATGTTCATAGTGTGACCATCACCCAAGATTTTTAAAAAATTTAATAAACTGAAAAATCCGTTACGGGTTAAGTTCATTGTCGGATAAAAATTAACCAGTAGGTGGTTAAACGATGATTATCACGTTTCTCTAATTTAGAGAAACGAGAAAACAAGTTATGCCATGTTCATAGTGTGACCATCTGTCAAAATTTTAAAAAAATTTGATAAACTGAAAATTCTGTTATGGGTAAATTCAAAGCCGGATAAAAATTAACCGGTAGATGGTTAAACGATGATTTTCAATGTTTTGTGATTTAGAGAAACGAGAAAACAAGTTATGCTGTGTTTATAGTGTGATCATCTCTCAAAATTTTAAAAAAAAATTTGATAAACTTTGAAATTCTGTTATGGGTAAGTTCATTGTCGGATAAAAATTAACCTGTAGCTGGTTAAACGATGATTTTCAATTTTTTGTGATTTAGAGAAACGAGAAAACAAGTTATGCCAAGTTCATAGTGTGACCATCTCTCAATTTTAAAAAAATTTGATAAACTTTGAAAAGTTCTGTTATGGGTAAATTCAAAGTCGGATAAAAATTAACCGGTGAGTGATCAAATAATGATTTTCTATTTTTTATGATCTACAAACATTAGGACATTGGCAGCGTTGGTCACCTATCTCAAAATTAAAAAAATTGATGATCTTTTGAAAATTCTATATGTGTACCTTCAAGGTCGGATAAAAATGAACCAGTGGGTGGTCAAATGATGATTTTCAAATTTTTGTGATTGAGAAATATGAAACAATAACCTGCACCATCATTTTCAGATTGTGACCACCTCCAAAAACCTGTAAAAATGTGATAAACTTTGAAAATTCTGTTTTGGGTAAGTTCAAAGTCGGATAAAAATGAACCGGTGAGTGGTCAAATGATAATTTTCAAATTTTTATGATCTAGAACCATAAACCAACGACGAGGACCATTTTCAGAGTGTGACCACCTGTCAAGATTAGTGAAAAATGTGATGAACTTTGAAAACTCTGTTATGGGTAAATTCAATGTCGGATAAAAATTAACAAATGAGTGATCAAATAATGATTTACTATATTTTATGATCTACAAACATTAAGACATATTCAGCGTTGGTCATCTTTCAAAAATTTGTGAAAAGCTCGATGATATTTGAAAATTCTCTATTATGTATACTTCAAGGTCGGATAAAAATGAACCGGTGTGTGGTCAAATGATGATTTTCAAATTTTTGTGATTTAGAAACATGAAACAATAACCTGCACCACTTTCAGATTGTGACCACCTCCAAAAATTGGTAAAAAAATGATAAACTTTGGAAATTCTGTTTTGGGTGTCGGATAAAAATGAACCGGTCAGTGGTCAAATGATAATTTTCAAATTTTTATGATCTAGAACCATAAACCAACGACGAGCACCATTTTCAAAGTGTGACCACCTGTCAAGATTAGTGAAAAATGTGATGAACTTTGAAAACTCTGTTATGGGTAAATTCAAAGTTGGATAAAAATAACCAGTGAAAAATCAAAGAATGATTTTCTATTTTTTATGATCTACAATCATTAAGACATTGCCAGCGTTGGTCACCTTTCAAAAATTTGTGAAAAGCTCGATGATATTTGAAAATTCTATTATGTATACCTTCAAGCTCGGATAAAAATGAACCGGTGTGTGGTCAAATGATGATTTTCAAATTTTTGTGATTTAGAAACATGAAACAATAACCTGCACCACTTTCAGATTGTGACCACCTCCAAAAATTGTAAAAAAATGTGATAAACTTTAAAAAGTCTGTTATGGATAAGTTCAAAGTCGGATAAAAATGAACCGGTCAGTGGTCAAATGATAATTTTCAAATTTTTATGATCTAGAACCATAAACCAACGACGAGCACCATTTTCAAAGTGTGACCACCTGTCAAGATTAGTGAAAAAATGTGATGAACTTTGAAAACTCTGTTATGGGTAAATTCAAAGTTGGATAAAAAATAACCAGTGAAAAATCAAAGAATGATTTTCTATTTTTTATGATCTACAAATCATTAAGACATTGCCAGCGTTGGTCACCTTTCAAAAAATTTGTGAAAAGCTCGATGATATTTGAAAATTCTATTATGTATACCTTCAAGGTCGGATAAAAATGAACCGGTGGGTAAATCAAATGATGATTTTCAAATTTTTGTGATCTAGAACCATGAAACAATAACCTAAAGCATTTTCAGATTGTGATCACCTCCAAAAATTGTAAAAAATGTGATAAACTTTACAAAAAGTCTGTTATGGATAAGTTCAAAGTCGGATAAAAATGAACCGGTGGGTGGTCAAATGATAATTTTCAAATTTTTATGATCTAGAACCATAAACCAACGACGAGGACTATCTTCAGAGGATGACCACCTGTCAAGATTAGTGAAAAATGTGATGAACTTTGAAAACTCTGTTATGGGTAAATTCAATGTCGGATAAAAATTGAATGGTAGATGATTAAACGATGATTTTCAAAAATTTTTTGTGATTTAGAGATACGAGAAAACAAGTTATGACGTGATGATTTTCATAGTGTTACCATCTCTCGAAATTTTAAAAAAATTTGATAAACTTTGGAAAATTCTGTTATGGGTAAATTCAAAGTCGGATAAAAAATTAACCAATGAGAAATCAAACGATGATTTCAATTTTTATGATTTAGAAACGATTAAAACATTGTCAGACGTGTTTGTGTTACCATCTCTCGAAAGTTAAAAATTTGTGAAAAGCTCGATGATATTTGAAATTCTATTATGTATACCTTTAAGGTCGGATAAAAATAAACCGGTGGGTGGTCAAATGATGATTTTCAAATTTTTGTGATTTGGAAATATGAAGCAATAACCTGCACCATTTTCAGATTGTAACTACCTCCAAAAATTGCTAAAAAAATGAGATAAACTTTGGAAATTCTGTTTTGGGTAAGTTCAATGTCGGATAAAAATTAACTGGTAGGTGGTTAAACGATGGAACAGTGGGTGGTTAAACAATGATTTTCCATTATTTTATGTTTATAATGAAGCCACATCCCAACGTTTATGAAAAATGCGATCAAGTTTGGCAACTCTGTTATATCTTCTACGTCAAGTATGTCAACTAAACTGTCAAATAGTAATCCATCTGTCATATGAATTGTCAATCATCGCTGTCACATTGACAGGTAATAACGGGTAACTTTTTTTCTGGATCTTATAAGTACTATCTATGTTTGGATGTTAAAAATTTTGAAGGTTATCAATGCAGTGACTGTCACACGAAACGGAAATAAAACAAGATAAGCTTTAATTTCTATTTTATTGACTATTCATCGATAATACGTCTGGATACTGTTTATTTACTATCACCAAACAATAAACAATAAAATCAAATGTTAGCTTCTCCTTTCCTGATTTTGGCGGGCCAAAATAGTCAAATTAATTCAGTTCCTGATGCATACTAATCATAGTTATAATTAGAGTATACGCTACAGCATTTCTTGTTGTTAACTTGACCTGCAATTGACCTCACATTCGCGTTTTATAATTACCAAGTTGATAAAACATGAAATGATGCAGTTATAGTTTCCCAGAAAACTTGTTAGTATACAGCCTTCAATCAAAAGGTTAATTTTTTTTATTGCACTAAATTAATAGATTACTGTATTGTCGAATTAATTAATTAACTAATTTATTAACTGAGATTTTATAAATTTATAAAATAAAGATAGAGGAAGAATTATGCAACACCTACACCCTTTTTTAAAACCATCGGGATATATTCTATGGCCGCTACGGTTTATTATCGATCTTAGCGTTGCAGCATCTCATTCTAGAAGACCATCAGCAAACATTATTATTTTAATTCGATAAAATCCCTAAACGAAGCTTTCGGAATCCAACACGATCGATGACTAGTTTAAAATGATTCATAAATATGTTAAATTAACGTTCAAAACTGATTACATCAACTGTTTTGAATGAGCAGGAAATTTCTAAGAAATCAAACGCGTTAAATGATTCCTTTCCAAGGTAATTTCCACATTCTAATAATATAAATGCTGAAATATCAAATAGGATCTGATTCTGCGGTTCTTTCTTTAGGGTAAAATTAAAAGGAGCAGGTGTTGGTCTCCCAACTCTCTACAGAAAACACGCCGAGAAGAAAAGGTCGAAATTCAAGAGAAACATCTGCTCTTCGACGCTTTAGAATTTGATTCGTTCAAATAGAAGCTTGAATGTAATTAGGTAGTTGTTTATTTCGAAATCGCCGACTTCCGGTAAAAAAAAATCCTTTTTTAAACTCGAATCAGCGAAGCTGAAAATTTTTGTTTAGTTAGGACTAAATCCGGTAAGACAAAACAAGACTAATTTCTCTCAATGAAAAATTCCTAATCAGATATCGGCAATGATTAGATCATTAAATTAAACGTCTGTTTGTGTGTGTAAATGTGCGTGTGGGTGGTTCACGTTTTCGCCGAATATCAGATGAAATCGAAAGGGATGAAACTCTCTTAAAAGCGCTGCCCGGAATCTCTTCCTTTCAAATGAAAAATCTATGCATCTAACGTTTACTTACCAAAAGGGAAGGTTGTTTATATCCTTTTATCCCCTTTTCGATGGTGTGTTTATATTAAAAAAAAGGTTGCACTGCGTGATTCCTCAACACAACACTTCACACTTTAAAGTTGTTAATATACAAATCTCTGTTTTAAGTTGTGGAACGATGACACATAGGTAACAGCCAAAGCAGCCCGAACACAACTACCACACCGACCCAAACAATGAAGTATTAAAAGGAGATAGAAGAACCGAAAACGGTTTGTTAGGAGATAGAGATAAAACACGATAAATGGTAATATAGGAATCACATTTTATACAGAAAATCTCCCTACCTCTATTTATACTGACATCTACACACAAAACTATAAACTAAATCTGTATTGATTATTTCAATCTTACATTAATTAGCTATCACAGAATAAAGTTAAAATTTCCTTCCATATCCTTACGCAGAATTAACTCATTTAATTATTAAGGAGATAAAATCCAATTCTCACCTTAATATTTAATTTAATCTTATCATTTTTCTCTTAAAGCGACATCTAACGATGACATTTCAGAACAACGCTTCCAATTCATTCGTTCAATTCCGATTAGATGGCGCTAAATATTGTGTATAATTCAACCTAATTTCACTCTTATTTTCTAAACGAATTCCTCCTTTTTATCAATCGAATTTAAACGGAAATATCCGAAGCGATGCACAGTTTCTATCTATTGTTAAATTAAACAGATTTGGATTGTATGAATTGACAAGCGTGGATATCCTTATATAATGAATAATTACATTCTCTTTATCGCACGTCAACGACGACATCAAGTGCATATATTAATTTTAATTGTGCTTAAGTTATGCATCGCTAATGCTTATCATCTCTTCCTGTTGTAAATATTGTCGTTATTCTTAGATATCTGTACATATTATAATAAAGTAGTAGATCTGTCATACCTATGTCATGATCGTCAATCATCGCTGTCAAATTTGACAGATAATATATGTATGTATACTGGGTGAGCGATTTCAAACGGAGGAGGTTCGTAGGACAAATTTTCGTCGTTGAAGCGTTGATTGAAGGAATATGTACATAAATATGCGCAACCTATGACGGTTGACAGAAATTTCAGATCCATCAAATTCAAATCTCCATTTGATGGATCTAAAATATCTGTCAACTCTGTCATAGGTTGTGCATCTTCAGGATAACTTGAACTACGAAAGCCAAGTTAGTTCAAGTTGTTAGCGTGTTTATGTGTTCCTTCAATCAACGGTTGACTAGAAGAATAACCATTTAAAAAGTCACCCTCTAGCTTAATAGACCTTTCCGACGTTTAACGAAATTTTGAATAAATTAACATATCGTAAATAACATATCGTCAAAGTCAATTTATATTATCTGTCAATCTGACATAGCGATGATTGACAATTCATATGACAGATTAAAAAAAATTATTTTACAACGTAAAAACGTAAAAAAGAAAATAAACGCAAGTTTACAACTATCAAAAATAAAAGTGAACTGTTTTTTCAAAATAGCGATTTTTGTGCTACCAACCTGATACACTTGCAATTGAACGATATACAGGCTGGACAAAATCAAGTGAAATCATCCAAAATTTTTCGTTAAGAACGTTTTACTTTTCTACTATTGGCTACCCTGTCGCTTCTTGTTTTTGATTACATATCGTACAAGACTGCGTGACCAGTGGGGAGTGGAGCAAAATTCTCTCCAAAAAAAAGTAAAATTTATATCCCAGTTGAACTTAAACTTATTTTTTGGGCTAGTTTCTCTTATAATTTTAAAATTTCAAATCTTCAATTGATTTTGTTCACCCTGTATATATTAAAAAAAATTTTTTTAGCTCTGATTCAAGTGTGTTAATCCTCACTACGCTCATCAAGCAGAGAAAATAAAGGCAATATATAAAATATTGTAGTCATATACAGACTGAGCCAATAAGTTTTGAGGAAAAGTTCAATTTCTAATCACTTTTAATTTTTTCAAAAAAACCCAGAAAAACCTGAAGGAATAGGCGTCTCAACGAACATTTCAAAACGCCAGGTTATCTCCAATATAAGCCACCTATTTACACGACTTGACTGTTTGTTTTGAAAAAAACAATTGACTAATAAAATAACAAAAACACTCGGGCAATGTCATTTTGTGTTCAAACTTGCTGTCATTTTGTCATTTCTGGCATTCTATGAAGTGTAGATTACTAAAAAGCAGTATAGAGATTTAACTACAAAATCTAGCAACAATTTCCTGAAGTTAATAAATATGTCCTACTTTCATACTGTCATTGGGTTGTTTTCGTTTGCTTCATTTTATTGTGTTAAATTTAACTGTAAAATTTTTAAATTTCTGGTTGCATATTTGTAATTGAAGCAGTAGATAACATTTACAAACTGTCAAAACAATTTACGTACAAGTTAGTTCGCGCTATCATTCATTTGACTTTGTTCACCATGTATTAAATTTAACAGTACTATAAACTGTAAATTCACTAAATCGAAACGAAATGATCAGTTTACGATATTTAATATTATATATAAGACAAAACATGAAATTAAACTAATTATCTTGTAATTAATGCTTGTTATTACTTTATTTCATTTATAAAAATTTACAATAATTCAAACTAAAAATCTATGGCAGGGGGTTGGCGACGAAATGTAAAAATGTTTATTTTTTAACAGTTGGCCAACAATGTTATTTTGATGATTGATTGAATTTGACAGTTTAGGTTATAATTTGCGTGTTTATAAACTGCAATATTATTTTTATTTAACTTGTATTGAAGACACACATAAATAAACATAAAATATGGCGTTAGCGATGCAAAGAAAAGCCAACGTAAGTATTAAAAAGAAAATTAAATTTCCAAATCGTATAATTCGATATATTTTAACAGGTAAGGCTTCCTCCTGAAATCAACAGGATATTATACGTTAGAAATCTACCTTATAAGATAACAGCCGAGGAAATGTACGACATATTCGGTAAATACGGAGCGATACGACAGATCAGGGTTGGTAACACACCCGATACGAGAGGGACAGCTTTCGTTGTTTACGAAGATATTTTCGATGCGAAAAATGCTTGCGATCACCTATCTGGGTTTAATGTTTGTAATAGGTATCTTGTAGTTTTGTATTATCAAGCTAGTAAGGCGTTTAAGAAAACCGATCTGGAGAAGAAGCAGGAGGAAATCGATAAGATGAAATCGAAGTACGGAATTAATACCGAAGATATAAAACGGAAATAATTTGATCGATTTGTAATTTTAAGGAAAATTTGTAAATATAAGGTGGAATTTTTAATAAATAAAATAAAAATTAATCTTTCGTAATGATTTTATTACATTTTTAAAAATCAATTAAAATTGTATATATTCCGCAGTCAAAAGTGAAAAACATAATTCTTATTACTAAAAAAGAAATTTTTATAAAATATATACATACAATACTATTTTCCGCAGAATATTTCGTACAAAATACATCAGTTTAAGTCCTTACGTTAAAAGAATCCCTTAATTCTAATAAAAAATAAACGAAAACTCAATTCTTTTAAATCTTAAAATTAAAACGATTAAAACTATTTAAATATGTCGCATTTGCTTTTAAAACTATATTTCATTTATATCACATATCAGTTCGTAAAAGCAATTATATGAAACTTATTCTTGTTTGATATTCGAATCCCCTTCGGCAGGATCGTAATTATGTAATTTTAATCGCCATTGTTTGATTAAACCGTCCCAACCACGCCTGGAATATTTCCGATATTTATCTGGAGTTTGCGGATCCCCGAAAGCTCGTTTATTCCTGTAAATTAATCAATTATCACAAACGAAACGATAAATTAAGCTTCGTTAAAACTCACTTTGGTACTGATTGGATATATCTATCGTAACCGATCGTATTTTTCCCGTAATCGATTTGTTTCTGACGTCGTTTTAATACGACAGGATCCCGTTCGACCTCCCTCTTTTTCCTGCGAAAAAATTACATCGAATCGAACCCGAAATGAATAAAATTAATAACGACATACCTCGCCGGTTGATCTTCTTTAAATTTCTTCAATTCCGTGATTTAATTCATCGACGATGTCGAAATTAATCTTTTCTTCGGTGTACTAGGCAAAGCTTCCTCATCCTTAACTTCCGTCTTTATATAAGGTACGATTCTCCTTTTTAAATTTATACGAGTCTCCCTAGACTCAGTCGTATAACCATCGTATGTATTCCCATTCGTTCCTGGTAAACTATCATCTGTATCGAAGGTTAATTTAGTCTCGAAATCAATCCTTTCTTGTTTTATAGGGCTGTTTACGGCATTGTCATCGAAATTGAATAGCTCAGCTTTGATTATCGGTGCTGGTGGGGCTTCCAACTGCCAACTATCGTTCGTATCGTCATTATCGAGAGGCTCCTTTTTAATATTCGTTATAACATCCCGTTCCGATTCCCAAGAATCCTGGAAACGATAAAATTAATCGGTAAGTCTCGATAAATTAATCATGCGAGTCGAACTTACATCTTCGAAGATTCTTGCATTTTTTAGCGTTGTGTTCAAGGAGATACGTCTATATTCGAAAGTCATGTCCGTAAAATAAAAATTCAGTACATTTGTTGATATAATATTAAAGTTTTTTTTAGTAAAATTACGCATTTAACACAAGATTTTAAACGTTAACCTCCTGCAATTGACAAATTGTAAACAGTCACTATAAAAAGCGCCAAATATTTCTATTACGTTGGTAGGCATGAATTAGGTAAATAGTGAGAGTTAAATATTACTAAAAAAATATTTTATTTAATTTTATATTTACAAAAATATGTACATTTATCATCCTATACATGTCAATATATTTAAATAATAATAACAATTCAAACTTTAATACATTCATTACGTCCCGATTGCTTAATCTTCCCCAAATATTTAGGAACCTTATTCAAGCTAACTTCATGCACTTTCTTCGGCGGGGTTTTCAAATCATCGAATTGTGTGATGAAACAAAATTGTTCGTACAAATCTTCAATTTCACCGTTTTTTCGCGCATTTCCAGCGGTAAAAATCTGACCATCTTCAGGTAAACTCAACTCATAAATTTCAGTCGTTTTTTCTTGGTTTATCTTCGGTTTCACTAACTCCGGGCTCTTCTTTAAAGGACTCAACATCTTAGGAACATTGAATATACTAGCGTCTTTAAAAATGCTATCCAATTCTTTATCTTTATAATAATGTTTCTTCGATGTTTTCTCACCGTGTAAATTGCAATCTTTTCCCTTTATAGATTTCGGTTTTAAACTAATCTTCTCAGGGGTTTTCTTCAGGGGACTCAGCAATTTCGGCATGTCAAATATGCACATTTCCTTGAAAATTTCTTCGAGAAACCTTTCATCTCTTTCGTGCCGTGTAGATTTAGATTTGGAAGGTTTCGGTATAGCAGGGATCTTAAATTCAGATCCTGGTGTAATAGGTAAACCATTCGATTTGATTTTTGGTGGTGTTTCATATTTTGACACCGGTTTCAAACTTGCTGGATCAACTCTTTCTTTCTTTTCTACTGGATGGTCGATTTTCTTCAATTTAAGTTTGGTTGGGGTGTCACCGAAAACGCTGACATAACGTTGTGGTGTTGATTTTTCTTTCTTCTGTGGGGAATCACCAAACAATTTCTTTTTTAAGCTGCGATTAGATTTGACAACCGAGCTTTTAGATTTTGATTTTTCGGTAGGTGACGGTCCAAACAGCTCTTCGTATCGTTCCGAAATATTACTGCAGGTTTTCGGTGCTTCTGGGGATTCACCAAATAAATCCAATAATCGTTTCTGCAGTTTAGAATTTTCACTTGCACTTCGTGAATTTCCATTAAATTTCGGCGGTGTCACAATAATAACTTCCATTTCGATTTTTTTTTTCGTATTAGTTTTGATCAAAAAAAAATTATTCAAACTATCACAGATATGTATGTGCAAAGATGCTAAGTAAACTGCAAAGTACTGATCTTATATTTTAAAATTAAGGACCTTTTATAGTTTGTGACGTTTACTAATGACGTATGCAATTACTGTATCGTTAACCAATGAGATTACGTTAATAGCGTTAGTGGGCGGAGCTAATTTAAATTGCTGTCAGGAGATTGGCCGGTAAAGAGTGACGTAACACGGGTTGGGTAATTGCGGTACCTGTATATGTTAATTTGTTTTTGATTTTAAATTTGAAAATTCCTAATTAATTATAAAATTTAGATTTTATTTAAAGGAAAATAAGGATATTTGAACATTATTTTGTATTTTTATAATTGAATTTAAATATTATTAAATTGGATATAATTTTCATATACAGGATTATTCACAGAACTGGTTCGTTAGAACTTTTCGATGTTTCTGAAATTGCAACTGCAATGTTATGTTAAAAATTCTGTATTTCGGGAACTATTGAAGTTGAAGACTTCATATTTGACATGTTACTAGCTGAAATACAATGTATTAAATCTACGCCCTCAAAATTATGTGTATTTATACAGGGTCGTCCAAAAATAACGTTAATTTCAATTCAAGTTTCAAGGTCACATATTAGATGAAAGACTTTCTTTTTAATTTCATTTCAAAAATTAGTATCCTGATGTAATAAGCAAGTGTCATTTCTAAAATGAAATCGCAAAAAAAAACCATGATAAAGATGCTGGTAGGTAGTATTTTAGCTTGGAATTCGGATTAGACAAAATCCTAGAGAATCTTTAAAACAAAATTAATGGCCAATCTAAATATGAGTGCATCGTTTCTCTGACTGAGTGTACATTACAAAATAGTACTAACGGATATGTGTTGTCCCAAATTTCAAAGTTCTTTCAAAGTTATTATTATTAAGATTTTTAAATGTCCAACATTATTTGTATATCAAGCAAAAATTTTAATAAAGTGTCTTTTTTGTTAGCATTTTGACAATCATATCGTTTAATTGTCAAAATAACAATGAAAATATTTTATCACAATAAATCAAAAATAAATCGTTTACGACTTGATTTTTATTTCAAATCTGACATGTACGTTTTTTTTGTTATAAAATTGTCTTATGAAATATTTTGCACGTTTTTCAAATTTCAAAATCGACAAAATTGTTTAGCAATATTTTTAGAAGTGCCTTGTTGTTAGAAAATCAACTTTATCTAAAAGTATTGATAAAACGTTCACAAAACATTGGATCAAAACCAAATGGAATGGATAACAAATAAATGAGGGAGTATTGTGAAAAAATCAACTTTTGACAACTTTCTTATTTTAAATGGAAACCCCTGCATATTATTTATTTTTTGGGTTTTTCGGAAAATTCTAGACATAATTCATGCACAATGTCCCATACCTATCTTCAACTGTTCCGGAAATATTAAATGTTTTCAGATTTATTACGAAAATTAATATTAAAAAAAGAAAATTATTTTATTTCACAAATTCGCTACATTACACTAAAAACCTAATAAGTAATACTGATTATTTCTTAATAATGTAAAAAAAAAAACAAAAAACATTAATGTCAATGTAGTAAATGTTCAAAATGCTCGCCGCGAACGTCTTGGCAACATGCTAATCTGGTATAGAAATGTCTTCTAACATTACTCAACATCTCAGGCGTGACTGATCTAATCGCAAGCGTGATTCGTCTTTTTTAAGTCATCTAAGTTGAGCGGTTTAGTTTTGTATACAAGACTTTTGACATATCCCCACAAAAAGTAGTCTAATGGCGTCAGATCAGGAGATCGTGCTGGCCATTCTATCGATCCGCGCCTCCCTATCCACCGATTTGGAAGAATTTGGTTCAGGTACTGCCGGACATTGATTTGGAAATGGAGCGGTGCTCCATCTTGCTGAAACCATACTGTATTGGCAGGAACTTGTGGGTTTGCTGGATTAGGATGTGTCATGACGTGTCCAAGCGTTTTTCCCAATACACCCTCATTTATTTGTTATCGAATTTATTTCATTTGGCTGTTCCACACTGTATACAGGGTTTTCAAACTTAAGTCGGCACTATTGCTAACTTTGTTATTATTGGAGCTACAAAGTTGGTTAAATAGGCAAACTAGTGTAGTTTTTCAAGCAAATTACAATGGCATTTAAAAAAAATAATTGACGTACTGGGTCACGTGATATTGTGAAAAACGTAATTTTTTTAAATGGGACACCCAGTATACAGTTCTCACGGTCGACAGAAAATTTAATTCTGAACAAAAACTTTCCCATGAACTTTTATCCTAAAGTCAATAATAACAGAGTTATTGATGATTTTTCAAATTTGCCAAGGTGGCTGTTATTTCATAAACAAAATTCGATTGTTTTGCAAATGTCATCAACATTGAAATATTGCATTAAACCTCTGTCAGTAAGCAATTAACATTTTGTGTTTATTGATGAAAAAATGCCTTTCACGCATTTAGAAAAATGTGATATGATGGAATGTTACATCGTTTGTAATAAAAATTCCCAGCAAGCTCGTGAACGTTACGGTGTTTTATTTCCTACGCGCAACTTGCCAGATCGAAGGTACTTTTTACTTTTGTACCGTAAGTTTCGATCAAATGAAAATGTGTTCAGGAAAACTAGAACCAAAAAACAATTTATAATAAGTGAAGCAACTGAAATTAACGTCTTAGCTTTCTTTGAAGCTAATCCTATAATAATGCAATTAATGATTTAAAGGAAGAAAGTGGACTATCTTTGGGAACTATTCACAATATTCTAAAAAAACATAAGTTTGTGCCGTTCAGATACAGACCTATTCAGACGCTGGTACCGGGAGATCAAGAAAGACGGACTCAGTTTTGTCAGTGGTACATTAATCAAGTTAGACTTAATCATAATTTTTGGCGTTTGGTTCTTTGGAGTGACGAATCAAATTTCTCCAACAGGGAGAACAGCCACTATTGGAGTCGAGAAAACCCGATGCTTTTCCGTCCTTGTAATCCGCAGAGACGCTTTAGTGTTAATGTTTGGTGTGGCTTGATTGATTCAAGAATTGTAGGCCCCGTATTTTATCAAGGTGCATTAACTGGCGAGAGGTATGTCGAAATGTTAACCGCTACCCTTGGAGAATTCTTGGATGACCTGAATTTAATGGATAGACAACAAATATTCTTTCAACAAGATGGCGCTCCTGCCCATAATGTTCGCCAAATTCATAACTTATTACATGACCTTTTTGATGGCCGATATCTATCAACTAACGGGCCTATTCGTATGCCTCCCCGATCACCGGACATAACACCTTTGGATTTCTTCTTTTGGGGATTTGTGAAAAGTGCAGTGTATCTGTGAAAGACGGTAGATACTCTTGAAGATCTTCAGCAAAGCATCAGCCATGCTATTAATAATATTGATGGTAGAATCATTACTAAGGCTACTAGAAGCGTTAACAGGCGGGTTCAAAAGTGCTTGGAGCAAGAGGGTGATGTTTTTGAGCATCTGCTCTGAATTTAAAATTTCTTGTTTTTTTTTTTATTTTCGAAACTAATAAAATAACTTAAAATAAACAATACTGTTTTTAGTTTCTGTAAAAACAATCATCAATAACTCTGTTATTATTGACTTTAGGATAAAAGTTCATAGGAAAGTTTTTGTTCAGAATTAAATTTTCTGTCGACCGTGAGAACTGTATACTGGGTGTCCCGTTTAAAAAAATTACGTTTTTCACAATATCACGTGACCCAGTACGTCAATTATTTTTTTTTAATGCCATTGTAATTTGCTTGAAAAACTACACTAGTTTGCCTATTTAACCAACTTTGTAGCTCCAATAATAACAAAGTTAGCAATAGTGCCGACTTAAGTTTGAAAACCCTGTATGTTTACAAAACGTTTTTGCTAAGGCGTACTTAAAACGTCAGAAAAATGTTTTGTGTCCACAAAAAAATATGTTTTCGATACGGCCTGTACA
Source organism: Holotrichia oblita (assembly GCA_023690525.1). Lineage (NCBI taxonomy): Eukaryota > Metazoa > Arthropoda > Insecta > Coleoptera > Scarabaeidae > Holotrichia > Holotrichia oblita. The sequence goes on along the minus strand of CM043019.1, from coordinate 6,990,302 downwards.
AACGTCTCATAGACATTCTAAAAAGTCGTCATGCAGGAAACTACTATTTTTCATTTAAATTAAAAAAAAGAAAACACCCATTTTCTGTACTAGTTGAAGTAATTTCAAGTCTTATATAATATATAATAATACAATTAAACAACAGTTGTTTTTTCAATAACAGAATTGAAGATTAAGAGGAGATTAAGGAGAGGTAATTAGCATACGCATGGTTTATTCCCATTTTTGTAGGTAATTGACTTGAACTTTGTTGCAGGCAATGTTAATTGCATTGTTTGTTTACTTTCATGTACCTAACTTTTAATTACATATATTTATTTTTATTTTGTTTGTATCGAATGACGAAAATAATGTTGAATATGATTATTAGATGTGATTATAATATTATTACATTTCGAAATTATTATTTCGATTTTATTCGAATTATTAAATATAATTAAATAATAAATGTCTTGAACACTAAACATTTCAACTCATAAAACACCAAAAACCTTGTTTTGATGTTTTGTGGGTTGAAGGGTTTAATGTTCTACTTTTGCACCAAGAGATTCAGTGAAGAACTTCATTAAAATATCTTGTTTATTATTTTCGAATTAGATATTTCTTCAGATACGGACAGGGGTACACAAAGCTTTGATTAACTATAATAAGTTTATTGATAATAATAATAGATCATCATAATAACACCAAAAAATTGACAGCTCTAAACTGACAACTCTAAAACTGACTCTTACTGTAGGAATGACATTCCTTGTTCATTATCTGAACTTAACAGCGTTGCCTACCTTTCCCGCTTTTCTTTTTCCTTGCTCTTCATTATATAGATTAGATTAGATTAGGAATGGGGTGGCCATGTGAACCTGTTTCACCACGACCTTTGCAGGTCTATTGTGATCCCCTTTTACCCTACTCTAATTTTGCCTTCTTAACCCTTTATTGCCCAACCTGCGTTTTATTTCGAATTATGCCGTATTTTTTGTCAGTACTAAGAAACATATGCTCAAAAAGAAGTCTTATTTTTTTTGAAAATATTAGAGTGACGTTTTATTATTTTTTTGGTGATGGGACATGAGACTCCCGTGAGGAATAAGAAAGTCAAAGTAAATACCATTATTTTCCAAACAAATTTTAAACATTTATTTCATGATATTCTACAAAACAGTTTTTTTTTTGCTATTGCAACATAAATAAACATTGCACGTACAACATTTTGATTGCGGTCTAGATTCTATGGCATTAGAGGGCATCATTTCACACCTCCCTCTTGTGACAGTAAAAACTGGCCAGTGTTTTCCCAACTTACTTGTTCTTATGTCATTCGGTAATTGTACTTTCGTCGTTTTCTCTGACAGGAAGATGAAGGGTGGTGTAGAACTAGACGTTCTATTGTAATTTCTTTGCAAAAAAAATTCTGATTGATTCATCAATCCAGTTGCCAGCGATCTACGAAATTCTAGTGGCGTTACCTTCTCAAATAATTGATTTGAGATAATGCTGGTATTCACAAATGTTATATCTATGAGGCCCCAAAAGATACGGTGCCACCACTTTCTGGATTTTCTATCGACACAGTATGTATTTCTAAGCTGATCTGCAAGATCTACTCCTCCCACACTTGCGTTGTAATCGTTGACAATTTTTGGACATTTAATGGCAACATATGATCCATCCTTTGCCTTTCTTCTGGCCTCAGCTTCTTCATTTCCATGAAAATTAGATGCAAAGTGCACAACTTTGTTATCTTTCCAACTAAAATATGCTACATTCGTCGAAGAAAATCTGTAGTCATAGTCGCCCCTTTTCATTGCTTTTTCAGCTTGCATGTCCTGTGGCAGATGTTTCCGTGTGGTGCGGATAGTACCACATGCTAACGTGTTTTCTATGAGAAGTTTTTCCAATAATGGAATCGATGTAAAGTAATTATCGAAAAATAACTTTCTGTTCTGGTTCCAAAATTTTTTTGAGAGAAAGAACAACACGTTCTCCCAACCCAAATTTTGCAAACTCTTCCTGCAACTCTTCATTTTTACCTTGATACAAATCAAATCCTCGCTTTATTGGCTTCATCGGATTATATTGTTTGAGGCAACTGCGCCCCTTGAATAAAATCATTGATTCATCAATGCTTAATTCTCTTGTGCCATTACTGCACTTACAAAATTGTTCATTCAGTGTTGCTATCAAAGGTCGTTTTTGCTAAGGCGTACTTGAAGTAATTTCAAAGGTCGAATTTTATATGCTTTATCTTTATTAGATATTGGCAATGTCTTATTATCGTTGACGTGTAAATTTTGCAAAATCTTTTCAAACCTGTTTCGGGGCATTACTTTTGCTACATATGGAACACACAAATCCTCGCTTGTACTCCAGTAGTGCTTCTAACTTGGTAAGTATGTGATATCCCATAAACAGATTTATTCCCAAAAACGCCAATAACTGAGATTTTTCAAATTTAATACTTTGCCATTCTGCACTGCATATAAGTTACTTTGGTAAATTATATTTGCTAGAAACCTTGTTCTAAGCTAGGCTATCGTAGTGGCATAAAACATGAACTGGGCTTTCTTTTTCCCCTTGCCAGAATCTGCAGAGAGCATCATCTACCAGGCCGATGTTAAACATACGCCTATTCAATCTGTGATCACTTTGACTCAGGCCCTATTCTTTTATTCTTTTAGGAACTCCTTTGCCTGTCTTTGCCCTGGTGATCTTTTTCACCATTCCTTGGACCTATTATATGTCCATTCATAGATGGACTTTCTAATTTGCGATTTGGTGATGCCGAAGGAAGGGCCAAGCCCCTATAAAAGGCATTGAGGAACCTCGTTTGGCCAACTCATCCGCCGTTTTATTCCAATTTTCATTATCGAGAGAACGGTAGGTCAAAATTCTTTCCTGCTTCCATCCACGGCTTTCAAAGATTGTGTGGGCCAGCATATCTTCTTCCCAATACTACACGAATTCATCGAGGTTGTCCTTAGCAAATCTAAAGGGATACGAGCTCCTAAACTTTAAATTAAGCCATGGACGAGCATTTGTCTCGTTTTCCTCCCATCTCTTCTCTCACTTCTCCATTGTGATGCTCCTAATTGAGGTCCTGGCTTCTTTCTTGAGCTAGCAGATCAATTAGAGGGATCCTCATAATCACATTGAGGTAGTACGAAAAACTAATTTAATCAGTACTTTTCTTTTGTCTATAGAACTGGTTGTCGTGACATGATGTCTGTTTTTTTGAACTTTGATCCAGTTACGTAATCTTGTTAAGGACTCATCACCATTAGTCACAAAATCATGCTCAGTATTAGCCTTTATTATCGTCTGCATATTCCAGAGTGGTGACACCGGTTCCACTTGAAAAATGTCATCAAAAAAAACGTTCCATAATTTGGACCCAGTAGAGATCGCTGTGGCATCCCGGCTTCTTTTTAAAGTAGGTAATTTCATCTTTCCCAATAGCTTCACATTCTATCCGTGACCGCATTGACCGCTATATAAGTCAACAATAGTTGACTTATTTTGTCTAAAGCCAAACTGATTGTTGGAGTAATCACAATTTGGTTTGATGTGCTGGATTAAGTGATTGTTGATTATCGCCTCATGCAGATTGCTGACAGTGTTTAGCAAGCAGAGGGGTCTATTATCAGGGTGCGTCTTCTACATTTTTTTGCCTTTTTCGATAGTAGTACGACTTTAGCTATCTTTCATTCAAGAGGAAAGGTTTGGGCGTCTAAATCCATTTCGTTATATTTATAGACACCTTGTATATCTACGATTACATTTATTAAAATTGTGTCACTCCATATATGTAAATATTAATTTTAATAAAATATTTTCACCTTGATAATGAGAGGAATTCCATTCTTCGGAGAATTGATTAAAGCTGCTGGCCTTGCCTCTCACGAGACATGTTTGTTACACATTTCCAATCCACATTTCTATCACGATAGTATTGTAAGTGTTTGACGTTTAATAAGACTATTTTTATCATAACTTACGTGATTCTTATTATATATTTTAAATGCTGTGCCAACATGTCTTTCTTATTTATTTATAGTTTATTTATTTTTTCGTTTATAATTGATGGTGAGTATAGTTTATTCTATATCTCCTTAAATTTAAAGTAAAGATAATTGCTTCAAATTAAATTTTAATTTTAAATTTAGAAACCAACGCTAACGATGATAATCTCTTGGTATCTCTGGAAGATGGTTTAATTCGAGGTGCATACAAGACATCTTATAATGGTAGGCAATTTATTGCCTTCGAAGGGATACCATTCGCTAAACCACCAATTGGAGAATTAAGATTCGAAGTAAGCACAACAAATATAATAATAAAACTCGGCTAAAACGGACCGTTTTTTTTTTTTTTTTTTAATTTTTTTTTTTTTTTTTTTTTTAATTATAACCGGATTTTTTCTTAGGACCCCCAACCTGTCGAACCATGGACTGGCGTTTTAGAAACCAACACCTTACACACATGTTTACAATTAGGTCTAACAACAGGGCAACCAACAGAAGCTATAGGACAAGAAGATTGTCTTTATTTAAACGTTTATATACCGGGTGATAAAATCAACACCGATCGAAATTTGGATGTCATCTTTAATATCCACGGTGGAGCTTTCATGGTAGGAAGCCCAGAAGCTTTCGTGCTTCCTAACAAAATAATGGATAGAGATGTCGTGTTTATCAGCACAAATTATCGTTTAGGACCTTTTGGTGCGTATTATAAAAGGGTGTAGCAATTTTTTTTTTAATCCAATCTTTGTAGGATTTATAAATTTTGATGATGGGCGTGGTAATTACGGCTTGAAAGATCAAACTTTAGCGTTAAAATGGGTCCAGAAGAATATCGAAAAATTCGGCGGCAATAAAAATTCCGTTACAATCACGGGTTTATCCGCAGGTGGCGCTAGCGCGCATTTACATTATTTTTCCAAACTATCTCGAGGACTTTTTCATAAATGCTTCTCTCAAAGCGGAGTTGGTTTAAACCCCTGGGCGTTCAAACGCGATTATGGTGGACATTCCAAAAAATTAGCTAAAAAACTTGGATGTGATGGTGGTGGAGATTTATATAAATGTTTAAAACAAAGGAACGCCGTGCAAATCACTAAAGCTCTCAATATTCTATACGAGCTTCCCTTCTTACCTTTAGCACCTTTTGGACCCGTCCTTGAGAAGGGGTCATCGGGATTTTTGATCAAAACTCCTTATGAGCAATTAGAGGAGATGGACGTGGTAGATGCTCCATTTTTAATGTCTATGATGACGGAGGAAGGTACCACTCCGGGTGTTGGTAATACTTTTAAATTTTAGGTTTAAATTTTTAAAGATTTGAATCGAATTTTTTGCAGTGATGCATGGAAAATGGGACGAATTAAATCAAAATTGGTCGAAATGGAGTCCTTTATTATTGGAATACCACCAATATCAAAATCAGGAGAAGAAAGATGACATCTCTAATAAAATTAGGAAATTTTATTTCGAAGATCAACCCATTACCAAAGATAATTTCGATTTAATCATACGAGTAAAATAAACTTAAAATTTTTCGGAATTAATCATATCAAAGTAACGAGTTTGTTTAACACAGGCTATCACACATCGTGACTTCCATTTGAGCGGAGAAGACGCGGCTAAATTACAAGCTAAAGCCACCAAATCCAACGTTTACTTCCTCTTAATGAATTACGCAGGCGAATTTCGACCGATCAACGTTACAGGTTTCGATATCAATTTCGGTAAAAATTCCCACAATGACGATTAACCCCAGATTAATCACTTAAGATGTAAATATTTTAGGTGCCGGACATGGATTGGACGCTAAATTTTACAACGAAGGCTCGTTAATCGGGGCGAAATCGTTAAATAAGGAAGAAGAAAGGATGAAGGATATCCTCCTGGATATGTTGGTAGCTTTCGCGAAAACAGGGTTAGTCCAATTTTTTTTTTAATTGATATAATTTTGACATTGACATTGACGTTGACAGATGTTTATTTTCAGGGAACCTAAGATAGAAGGTGTTGATTTCCAACCTGTAGAAAAATCGGGAGATTTGAGGTATTTGTACGTGAAAAATCCGGATGATATTCGAATGAAGACTGTTGCAAGTTTAGGGCCTCACGAGTTATGGAAATCGTTCGATTTGGACGATTGATAAATGAGCAATATTTTTTAATTTTGTAATAAAATATATTTCGTTAAATTAGGAAATATTTCGGTTAAACATTGACCTTGAAGCAATATATTTAAGTCGTATGTTGCACCATGCATAATTTTCGACGATTTCGGTGCAAATGAGATTAGACATAATGTTAAAGATAAGAAGACTTATCTATTTAGATAAGTCGTTTTAAAAATTGCATTCGGTCATTTGCTGTCGATTAACGTGATTTTGCATTCTTAGATTTTACGTGAGTGCTTGTTATTATACCATAAAATTTAATAAACTATGACCTGGCATTATTTTTATCTTGTGATAGTGTGTTTTATCGCTGGTAAGTAGGATCAAGATTTAATACAGCTAATACCTACATAATATTATAATCTACATTTTTATATGTCAGAATAAGCTGTCACTGTCATTTTGACGTTAGACAATACAAACTAACATAACCTTCATCTATTAGCTGTCAATTTCTGAAGGAGAAGTGCAAGGCTCATAAAAGGGTGCAACGCACTCGCTGCCCCTTAGATATCGCCCGAGCCAACTTGTTATTTAATACCCTGCGAGATGAACTCAGAGACTTTCATAGTGAGAGGTGGTGGGTCAAAATTTCAGCGAGGGTAAAGCTGAAATTTTTTCCGAGCACTTAGAAACCGTATTTGCTGGTGTCGAGGGTGATAATGAATTTGAGGTCTTTGATGATGAGGCAGAACGTTTTATTCAGTCTTTGTCTTTTGCTACTGGTGATCCCATTCCACCAGCCACTGTTGACGAGATAAAATTTCACATAAAAAGTCGCGAAAGTGATAAAGCCCCTGGTTACGATGCAATTTCGAACACCGCGTTGGAAAAGTTGCCGGATAGGGTCGTTCTGGTCCTCTTGAATATTATCAACGCCATGAATCGTTTAAGATATTTCCCATCGATCTGGAAACATGCTCGCGTCCGGGTAATATAAAAGAAGGGCAAGGACAGTCTCTTCCCTCAAAACTATAGACCAATAAGTTTGCTCTCCAATCTCTCAAAAATCGCGGAGGTCATCCTTTTGAATCGCCTTAGAGCCGAAATAATCGATACCAACATCTTGCAGGATGAGCAGTTTGGTTTGAAGGACTGTCGACAGAATTCCAACTCCTCAGAGTTACCGAGGAAATTAGAAACGCCCTTGAAAGACGCGAGTCTACGAGCCTTCCACTCTGTTCCAATATTCTCTTTTCCAAATATTATAGGCCTTATGAAGCCCTACCTCACGGGGCGATCGTTTGACGTGGCAGTTGACTCTTCTGTCTCCTCCAACAGGCCCATCCTAGCTGGGGTCCCACAGGGTCTCTTCTCGGCCTGGAGTTGTTCCTGGTTTTTATATCTGACATACCAAAGGCGGCGGGACACGGTGATTTTAACGTCGTCGAGATCGGATGCCCTGATCTGCACTAGGTTGCAGGGTGTTATCGACGACCTTCTTTCCTGGTCTACGAAATGGCGATTAACCATAAACCATGAAAAATGCGTAGCCATTCGATTCTCGAGGAAAAGAACTGCCCCTCCAGAAAATATCTTTATCGAGGATGTCCGCCTACCATATGGAGCTCCACCGTTAAATACCTTGGTATGACGCTGGACTCCAGGCTTACACTAAAGCACCATTTTGCAAATACCGTGACTAAATTTATAGCAGCGAGGTCCGCTGTATCTCAGTGTCTGTGCAGCAAAAGCCAACTTAGTATGAAAGTAAAACTTTTAGTTTACACAACTTTTTTGAGGCCAATTCTAACTTGCGGCTCCTTAGTTTGGTCCAGTGCTGCAATTACTCATCGTAAGAGATTCAATGTCTTACAAAATAAGATTCTTAGATATATCATTGGCGCGCCTTGCTATGTCAGAAATGTACAAATCCACCAGGACTTAAAGATGCCAACTCTTCTCCAACACGCTGCTCTAATGGCCGAGAAAACCTTTACAAGGGTATCTCGATCCGACAACCCACTGGTTAGGGAATTGGCTCATCTCGATCTCGTTTGATCACGCCTTGCAAATCATGATCCAGAAATTTTACAAATAGAAAGCAGCTCCAGTCAGAATTTACGAAATCTAAAGCGGCAATTTTAAAACCAGCTTCAGGAATATAAAAATAACAATCATTTTTATTTTCCAATTTTCGAATTCTATCTGAATAGCTCTTTGGCACCCTTTGCACTTTATCGCTTCTGCATATGTCTTTGGGCTAACATCTGTACTTATTAAGCAATAAGCTGTGTCCTGTCTTCAGCTGTCTCTTGAGTTTCCTCCTCATTACTATCATTGATAGAGCTACTAGGGGATCAATTCAGTTGAAATGCAGCGCATCTTACAGCTTCTCCCCACAGATGTTTCGGCAGGTTTGTATCTATAAACATGGATCTTACTTTGTTTAGTAACGACCGATTCATTCTTTCGCCAAATCCACCTTTAAGTCCTTGGATGTGTACTCTCCTCCATTGTCGGTTCTTACTCTGGATACTCGATTGCCACTGGCATTCAATTCCTCTATGAATTCGACCAGGTAGTCCTTTGCTTCTGCCTTATTTTTAAGTAGATAAAAAAATGGGAGAAATCATCTACAACAGTTAAATAGGTAATACAATTTTCCATCTTTGGTTGACACGAATCGCTATGTAGCAGTTCGCCAATTCTGTTTTGATCTAGGCTTTGTTGCTGGTTTAAATGGTAAACGAGTTGCTTTCCCTTTCATACATGAATTAACATTTTTCGTTTGAAAATGGTAAACTGGACGAGCGTATAAAGGGAATTGAAATAAGATTGGGTCAAGCACATGTAACACGCGGTGATAGTTTCATCCAGCCGGAAGCAGCCGTCATACGAAGGGAGGAAGATAGAATAGTACCCATACCCCATGGCCAAACCAAGCTACCAACATTTAATGGCAAAACACCTTTGGAGGAAAAGCAGGCAGCATACCCTGTAGAAGAATTTATCAGCAAAATGCTGGAAGTACTGGAACCCAGAAAGGCAGGACGTTGCTGGAATTGTGGCAAGATTGGACACTTTGAGAACCACTGTCCTCAGTCACGAAGGGCACCTAAGCAAGCGCAACAAAAACGGGTTAACGTGAAGGGGCAATCGTTGACTCATGTTGCTGGTGCCCCTCAACCATGTGTAACTGTCGCATCCATGAAGTGCCAAGCCAGTAGTCTTTTTGTAAACGGATTAGTCAATGGTCAATCACGAGATATGTTGCTGGACACTGGTGCAACGATGACCATCATCCGTCCAGAGATTTTAAAAGGAAAAACGGAAACGCTGCCAACAAGAATGGCATTACACACAGCCACTGGGGAGTCGGTCAACGTCCTGGGTGAAACGATTGCCAACTTGGGAGAGGATTGCTTCGTACACCCAGACTGTAAAATCATATTGGGCGCAATGGGACTCTCTAATATTGGAAAATGGTTTGTTGAAACGTGTGTTAGAAGACGAGGATGGAACAAACACGAAGCTACAGCTAGTCGTCCCAAAAAGGAGGATACCCGAGATACTAGAGCTGCTGCATGATGGAACATCAGGAGGACACTTGGGAATCCGGAAGACACTAGAGAAGATCAGAAACCGTTTCTATTGGGCGAATTGCAAGGAAGACGTTAAGGATTGGTGCCGAAAATGTGTAACTTGTGCTACTGCTAATGGTCCGCAGCGTAAAAGAACGGCACCAATGAGGCAGTACAATGTGGGTAGTCCATTCGAAAGGATTGCAATAGACATCGCCGGCCCATTCCCCGATACGGAAAGTGGAAATAAATTTATTCTAGTGGCAATGGACTACTTTAGCAAGTGGGTTGAAGCTTACGCACTGCCCAATGAGGAAGCTATCACGGTTGCTGAAACCCTGGTTAAAGAACTCATCTGCCGATTTGGTGTACCACTCGAATTACATTCTGACCAGGGGTGTGTTCCAAAATGTTTGCAAAATACTGCGAGTCCACAAAACCAGAACTACAGCTTTGCACCCACAATCTGATGGAATGGTAGAACGCATGAATAGAACGGTTATAAAGTATCTGTCGAAGTCTGTGGTCGACCACCAACGTGACTGGGATCAACAACTCCATCTGTTCCTCTTGGCGTACAGAGCATCAGTCCACGAAACCACTGGTCAAAAGCCCAGCCAACGTAATTTTTGGTCGAGAGCTGCGACTACCATGTGACCTGAAATTTGGTTTCAAGCCCAATGAAGAAGTAGTCGGGGAAGACTATGTATCCAACCTTCGGAAGCGAATGAATGAAATCCATCATGCAGTAAGAGGCAGTATCCACGAAGCTAGTGATCGAATGAAGGAGCGCTATAACATCAAAGCGGACGAAAACGGATACCAACCAGGGGACCTGGTATGGTTATTTAACCCCCAGCGACGACGTGGCTATTCCCCAAAGCTCCAGCGATCATGGGAAGGACCTTACGAAGTGATCAAAAGAATCAACGATGTAATCTATCGCATTCGAAAGAAACCAAGCGGTAAACCGAAAGTGATCCACTTTAACCGACTGGCGCCATTCCTTGGAGACAATCGTCAAGACCGAAATGAACAAAGTGTCCGCATTTGTAACGTCCCCAAAGAGGAAATGACATACGAGGAATTTATGGCCAACCATGGACATGGACGTAAGATTCGTCATGCGGTCACAACAGAAATCCAACGAGACTTGTTTGCGGCTCCCCTGGACCATGCACTAGCTCACTGAAGATGGGAAAAGGGATAGCTAGAGTGTTTCGGCAGAAGTTCGGAGGAATCGAGGATCTTCGAAAACAACGGCCACAAGTAGGCAAAGCACTTTGGGTTCTTCTTCACTTTTTCATCCAAAAAATCGACTTCCCGCACTAGTGCTGGAAAATCAACTTCCCACACCAGTACGAGCAAATTAACTTCCCGCATGCAAATACAAAAATGAGTTTTGATAGCTTACATTTTCAGGCAGTTACGGTGATGACAATTTACTTGTTTCCCTCGACGACGGATTAGTCCGCGGATCCTACAAGGAATCTTACGATGGTAGACAATACATCGCGTTTGAGGGAATACCATACGCGAAACCACCAATTGGAGATTTAAGATTTGAAGTAATTTAAAGTTAATTTAATTTCAATATTTCCGATATAATATTAATTTGATTTTTAGGATCCCCAACCGGTAGAACCATGGACTGGCGTCTTACCAGCTAATCATTTATACACCTGTTTGCAATTGAATAAACTGGGGGATTTTGGTGCTTCAGGTTAGTCGAGATAATACTGGTTTTAACCAGATATTTCAAAAAACATTTTTATACAGGAGAAGAAGATTGCTTGTATTTAAACGTGCATGTCCCACGTGAACAAATAAATCGAGATGAAAATTTAGATGTTATCTTCCATATTCACGGCGGTGGTTTCATGGCAGAAAGCCCAGCTATTCTAGCACTTCCAACGAAAATAATGGATAGGGATGTCGTGTTCGTCAGCATTAATTACCGTCTTGGACCTTTCGGTACATTACCCCAATTAAATCATTAATTAATAATAAATAATTCGAGATTTTGGCAGGATTCTATAGCCTTGGTGATGGTCGTGGGAATTACGGTTTAAAAGATCAAACAGCAGCTTTAAGATGGGTCCAAAAGAACATAAAAAAATTCGGTGGTAATCAAGATTCTGTAACGATAACCGGAGCTTCGGCAGGCGGTGCTAGCACACATTTCCATTATTTTTCGAAACTATCCAAAGGATTATTCCACAAGGGGTTCGCCCAAAACGGTTTAGCCTTAAGTCCGTGTATGATTAGGAATCACCCTGAAAGGCACGCGAAAATTTTGGCCGAACATGTCGGTTGCCATGGCGAAAATATTGGCGACGAGTTGAAATGTTTGAAACAACGATCGGCTTTGCAAATCGTCAAGGCCGTCCGGATTATATTACAATCTCCTTTCCTACCGTTAGTGGTCTTCGGTCCTATCGTCGAAAATGATTCACCAGATTCGTTCTTAACGGAATCACCATACAAACAATTGAGTGCCAAAACGATCGTGAGTGATGTACCGATTTTGGCATCGATGACAACTGATGAAGGGACAGTTCCAGCTGCTTGTACGTCGTCAGTCTAATTGAATTGAAAATCATCGATGAAATTTAATTTTTTTCTACAGTGACATATGGTATGATGGACGAGCTTAATGCAGATTGGAATAAATGGGCTCCGCTGATGATGGAATATTATGAATATGAAGATGAGAAGAGGAATGAGGTTTCCCAGAAGATTAAGGAGCATTACCTCAAAAATGAACCTCTTACAAAAGCTAATTATAAAAGCTTATTGGATGTAAGCTATATTAGAAATTATCTTGAGCTTTTTTAGGTTGGGATCATTTTTGATCATTTCAGGCTTGCTCACATCGCATCTTCCACCTTGGTGGAGAACAAGCAGTTCGGCTGCAGGCCCAAACCACCCAATCTAACGTTTATTTCCTCTTAATGGGATATGCCGGTCGTTTTATACCGAATGATCTTCCAGGATTTGATATCGATTTCGGTATCGGACATTGCATGGATGGAAAATTCTACTACGATGGGGAATTCTTCACCGGACCGAGATTTAATCAAGAAGAAGAGAGAATGAAGAATATCCTTTTAGATATGCTAGTGTCGTTTGCAAAAACCGGGTTAGTATTATAAATTTGATTAAAAAATTTTAAATTAGGTTGAAGTTCCGATTCGTAGGAAACCCACAATAGATTCTTTAGAATTTGAAGCACTACCGAAAAATGGAGATATGAATTATTTATATGTTGGTGGACCTGATGATATGAAAATGACAACTGATGATATTTTCGGACCCCGTCGTTTTTGGGAGTCGTTGGATTTGTATGAAGATCAAGATGCCAAGTCGTGAATTGTTTAGATATACTGTAAAATTATAATAATAAATATTTTTATTAAAAGCCTTTTTTAAATTTTCTAACGAATTTATTTCAATTTCATGTGTTTTGTAGCATAATTGCAAGAACCACCCTACTAGCAAAAGCAAGAAGAGAGGTTAAGTATCAGAAACGATCTATAGTTCCTATCTAACAGCTGTCATCAGCGTTTAGAGATCCTCCCTTTATCACTTTCACCTCGTTAACTATATTGTTGATTTGGTTGGTACCAATTGTGATCTTTTGTGTGTTGATTGAATTTGATGTTTTGCTATTAACCGAGTTGTAAGGTTCTTGAAAACAGCCTACCTATTTTTGAACTGCTTTTGAAAACAGCCTACCTGGTTTTGACCTGTTTTCGAGTTGATTTTGGAAACAGGTCAAAACCAGAAGTTTGAAGTACCTAACGTATTATCCTACTTGCCCAATAAGCATACCTTCAGATGTGATCTTCTTCAGAAGTGAAGTGAAGAACCGAAGAGCACCCGAGCAACCGAGAACCGAAGAGCAGCCAATAAAAAAAAAGTTTTGTACCAACCCCCTCTCCTCCGTTTTTGGATTTTGAGAAAAGGTTGGAGCAGTAAAGACATTCGACAACTTCCTGTGGTTCATCGTCACTCCTGCTTGTGTCATCTTTAATAGAAATTCTTAATTTCTTTGTCGTAATCTTACTTTCAATCTTCTTATTAACAAAACCTTGTCTTGAAGGTAAAATTGCTATTGCTCTTTTAGATTTCTTTACTATATCTAGGACTTTCTGTGATTATTACCGCAAAACCTCGTCTTCTATTATTTCTCTGCGTTTCCGTTTTACATTTTGGAATCGGAACGATGTCTTTTGGACCGTCGAGTAATCCCCCACGTAGCTTTTTCTTATGTCTGGTGAAAGTAGACTCGAAAAGATGGACCCAAACAAGTTGATTGAAAAAAATGGATTCAAAAACAGAGCCTGAAAAGATAGAATCTACAAAATTGGACTCAAAAATAGAGTGAGGAAGAGTGGACTCAAACTAATGGAATAAAAAAAAATCAAGACTCGAAAGATAAGTTGAAAATGGATTCGAAAACAGTGACTCAGAAGATAGAATCTGCAAAAAGGGACTCAAAAATAGACTGAGAAAGAGTGGACTCAAACTAATGAAATCAAAAAAATCAAGACTCGAAAGAATAGTTGAAAAAGTGAAGGTAAATGCACGAAAAGAGGGCTCGAAAGCAAAAAATGGACTCAAAAGTAAATTTAGAAGAGAGAAACTCAAACGGTGGAGTCAAGAAAAGGTACTCAAAAAGATAAACTCAAAAAAGTTGATTGATGAAAAATGGATTTAAAAACAGTGGTTCAACAGATAGAATCTGCAAAAATGGACTCAAAAATAGACTGAGGAAGAGTGGGCTCAAACAAATGGAATCAAAAAGACAAGACTCGAAAGGAAAGTTGAAAAAGTGAAGGTGGCTGCACGAAAAGAGGACTCGAAAGCAAAAAAAGGACATTAAAGTAAACTTAGAACAGAGAAACTGAAACAGTGCAGTCAAGAAAGGGGACTCAAAAAAATAAACTCAAAAAAGTTGATTAATAAAAAATGGATTTAAAAACAGTGGTTCAACAGATAGAATCTGCAAAAATGGACTCAAAAATAGACTAAGGAAGAGTGGACACAAACCAATGGAATACAAAAAATCAAGAATCGAAAGAAACGTTAAAAAAGTCGAAGTGGATTCATGAAAAGAGGAGTCGAGAGTAGGTTTAAAAAAAATTGACACAAAAGTAAACATAGAAGAGAGGAACTAAAAAAAGTGGATTGAAAGAAAATTGATTCAAAAACGGTGGCTCAAGAAATAGAATCAGAAAAAATTGACTCAAAGATAGACCGAGGAAAAGTGGACTCAAACTAATGGAATCGAAAAAATCAAGACTCGAAAGAAACGTTGAAAAAGTGAAAGTGGATTCATGAAGAGAACTCGAGAGTAGGTTTCAAAAAATTGACACAAAAGTAAACATAGAAGAGAAGAAGTAAAAAAAGTGGATTGAAAGAAAATTTATTCAAAAACGGTGGCTCAAGAAATAGAGTCAGAAAAAATTGACTCAAAGATAGACTGAGGAAGAGTGGGCTCAAACAAATGGAATCAAAAAAATCAAGACTCGAAAGAAAAGTTTAAAAAGTGGAAGTGGATTTACGAAAAGAAGTCTTAAAAGTTGGTTTAAAAAATGGCCTCAAAAGTAAACTTAGAAGAGGGGAACTCAAAAAGTGGAGTCAAGAAAAGGGACTCAAAAGAAAACTAAACTCAAAAAGATGAACTCAGAAAGTGGATTAAAGAAAAATGGATTCGAAAACGGTCGCTCAAAAAAAATAGAATCAGAAAAAATTGACTCACAAGTAAACTTAGAAAAAGTGAACTTAAAAAAGTGTGTTTACGGAAAGGGGACACGAAAGAAAAGTTGAAAAAGTATACTCAAAAAGATGAATTCAAAAAAGGAGATTGAAGAAACGTGGACTCGAAAACGGTGGCTCAAAAGGTAGAATTAGAAAAAAAATTGATTCAAAAATAAACTGATGAGGAGTGGACTCAAACTAATGGAATCAAAAAAGTTAAGAATCGAAAGAAAAGTTGAAAAAGTGGAAGTGGATTCACGAGAAAGTTGGCCTCAAAAGTAAACTTAGAAAACGTGGAGTCAAGAAAAGGGACTCAACAGAAAACTAGACTCAAAAAGATGAACTCAAAAAGTGGATTGAAAGTTAAAAAGTGAAAGTAGATTCAAGGGAAATGCCCTCGAAAACAGGCAACTCAAAAGCAGAGGCTCGTAAAATAGAATCATGAAAAAAGGACATAAAAATAGATTGATTCAAAAAGTGGATTCAAGAAAAGAGCACGCAAAAGCAATGGCAGAAAAAGTGAACTCTAAAAAAGTGGATTCAATAATGGTGGCTTTGCTACCAAGAGCGAATGGTAAGTCGATCCGGATTTCAATCCTATGTCCCATCACAACGATAGTCAGCCGCCTAACCACTGCGGCTATCGATCCGTTTTAGTTTGAACTACTATTTTGGATATTAATCATGCTTTGATCAACAGTTCGTTTATTAGTTTGCGAGGTTGAAGAAACTGGATCTGTTACATCATTTAGCTTTCTAGCCATTACCATTGAGATTTTCATTTTCCAGATGATCTTCCCTAATTTCAACATCCCTGTGAGTAACTTCAGATGTGACAAAGTCCTATCAACACTAGATTTATTGAAGGCTTCCACTCGAACGGTGTGTTAAGACTAACTTCCGGATGTTTGCCACAAAATCATCTTCTAATATAGATACAACAACAAAAGAACTGTACAATTTACCACATATGTACATACTTAGGTTCTCACGATAATCAGCACAATGTGTTACCAAGTCCACCACAATTGTGATTACTTTAACAACAACTTCCTCTCAGTACCTCGTAATTTAATAATATTTCTAACGACAAACTTAATAGTAATGACAAACCATACCATGACTAAATCACGATGACAATGTAAATTATTTTTTTTTCTATTTATAATTTATAAAGCGCACAGTACAAACAAGTTACATAACAAATTGTTTAATTTAGAAACCATTAAAATGTGCTCCTATACTGTATAAGATAAAATGCACAATCGTTCTCAAAACTCTGTATTTACAAATCGTTATTTCGAGTGTTCAGTTTACTTTAGGTAGTGTGAGAATAGAATATGACTCGAAAAATAATTTTTATCTCAATCATTTCCTTTATATTGAGTGAGTGTTCAATACAGCCTTTTTAGTTATAAATTTAGCACTCAACGATTTACAGGTTGTTACGCTGATGATAACCTGCTTGTTTCGATCGAAGATGGTTTGGTGCGTGGACAATACCAACAATCTTATAACGGTAGAAAATATATGGCCTTCGAAGGTGTACCTTATGCTAAACCACCTGTTCAAGATTTAAGATTCGAAGTAAGTCGATATCATTTTATGATCGGGGATTTATTCTGTTTGATCTTTTAAGGATCCCCAACCAGTGGAGCCATGGATCGGTGTTTTAGAAGCAAACTATTTATACACCTGTTTACAATTAGTAACCTCGCCAGATGGTAACGAAACTGAGTCGGGTATTTTGGCTAAAATCACCTCATCATACCACAACCATAACTTGCAATAATTACAGGAGAAGAAGATTGTCTTTATTTAAACGTGTATGTTCCACGCGAAAAAATTAATCCCGATGAAAATCTAGATGTAATCTTTCATATCCATGGTGGTGCTTTTATGGTGGGAAGCCCAAAAATGTTAGCTCTCCCAAATAAAATAATGGACAGGGATGTAGTTTACGTCAGTATAAATTATCGACTTGGTCCGTTTGGTACGGCAATAATTTCTTATATTATCCCAGAGATGATTTGGAACCTTTTCAGGATTTTACACATCTGGAGATGGGCGTGGTAACTACGGTTTAAAAGATCAAACAGCAGCTTTAAAATGGGTCCAAAAGAATATTAAGAAATTCGGCGGTAATAAAGATTCGGTTACTATAACTGGAGTCTCAGCTGGTGGTGGTAGCACCCATTTACATTATTTTACAAAATTATCTAAAGGTAACAAAATATTTAACATCTTCCTAATAATTAATTTGTTTCGATTAAAGGATTATTCCATCGAGGATACGCTCAAAGTGGTGCAGCTTTAGATCCTTGGGCCGTCCGAAAACATCCAGAAAAACCAGGTAAAATGTTAGCGGAACAGGTTGGATGCTTCGATAAGACTCCCGAAGATGTAAAGCGATGTTTAAAACAAAGATCGGCTGTACAGATTCTGAATGCTATTAAAGTTTTGTACGAAGCTCCGTTTGTGCCGTCAGTACTTTTTGGGCCTATTATTGAAAAGGATTCTCCGACATCTTTCTTGACGAAGACACCATATCAGCAATTGAGATCTAACGAAGTGACTGATCTTCCGCTTATGATGTCTGTAACGACAGACGAAGGTACAACACCGGCTGTGTGTAAGTATTAATGTTTCAGGAAATTTTTGGAAAAATAAAATTTTTTGATAAATTTTGATATTGCAGTGGTTTATAGTTATATGGATGCCATGAATGGTAATTGGAGTAAATGGGCCTCTCTTCTATTGGAATTTTATGAATATGACGATTATAATCTAGATGATATTTCTAAGAAGATTAAAGAGGAGTATTTTGAAGGAGCACCTATCACGAAAGAGAATTACAAGTCTTTAGTCAAGGTAAATAAATAGTGGATCTTACTTTTAATTAGATTTTTCACGGATATCCGCGAGAAGACATGTTTTTACTACCAATTAGGTGATTGTGTTCCATCTTCATATAGTTTCGAACTATTGTCCTCATTTTGGATCTCATCCTTATAGAGTTGCAAATAAATTCCACTCGGTACTAAGAAACAGCAGAATGAATTAACTATTTGCAGAACTATTTGCTTAAAGTGGGTAAGAAAAATTGTTGCAAATTATTTTGAAGTGTGTAAATCGACCGCTAGAGTCTACACTATCTCGGAAAGTTAGATAATCAGCTATAACTTTGAATCATCATTTTATAGCTTGGGTAGTGCTGCATCATTTTGTCTTGTGAAATTTTTTCCTATCAGCCATAATAAAGGAGGATGAATTTATCAATATTTATATTTTAATATCTCTTGAACCATTCACCCGATGTGAATATTTTTGGTTTCGTTTGAAAGAGCATTTTGTGGACTTTTAAAACAGATTTTTTATTAAACTTTTCCATTTAAACCAAATAAACTAGAGGGCGTTATCTGCAACGTTCATACATTTTAGTAAATTTTGGAATGAAGGTAAATGGAACGATACTATGTTCTTGGCAGATTCTTGGCCAAAATATAATTATGCGAATTTTAGCCAAATCCGCATGGCAATATGTCCATAGGTTCTCGATTTATAGGCGAAAATATTAAAAATTAGAATACCTCAGTCGTATCAAGTTACTTTAGTAAGAAAAACAAATCAGGTAGTCATGGTTATTTGTAAACTGAAATGATTACGAATTTGACAGCTGCCAAAAGTTAGTTGTGATAGTTTCTGTGACCTATATTTACTTGGTGGCTTGAGCACTGGCTCAAGCCACCAATGCAACATTTGATTTGTCTTGATGGCTATTATATGGCATCGTGTTACACTAGATTCTCTGAATCTCATATGGCTCTCTGGCTCTGTTTTGTCATTTTTTTCTGCAGCAAGGAACCTTGGTCTAATTGTAGACACTAATTTACGACTCTGTGAAACCCTAATTTTTTCTCTTTTAGATTATTGTGATTTTATCTATAGTCCTTGTCTAACTTCAGTTGGTAAATATATGGTGTACAAACTTCAGAAGTTTTGTTGTAGAATTGTTTGTAGTCTTCGGAAATTTGATCATGTATCGAAAAAATTACCAGCTTGGGGTGAGTAAATATGGAAAACCGAAGTAAGTTGCACTTGGGTAAGTTTGTTCAACTTACTATCCCTCGTCACCATACATAGGCGATCTTTTAGTTACAATGCCGTTAAGTTGTATAACTCCTAACCAGACAGTATAAAGAGTCTCGGTGGCCTTCGGAGTTTTGGAGTCGCTTTCAGGTCTCATTTACTATCAATGCAGAAGATGGTACTGTGTAGTCAATTGATAGATTTGCTTTTGTTCTTTGTCTTTTTTGTCAAGAAATTGTGTAGGAGTTATTGTTTTTTGTTTTTTTGATGGATCCTAGTTGGGTTGGAGTAGACTTCGCCAGGTATTCATTTTTGGTCATCTCAATAAAGACAATTTATTATTATTATTATATACTTGCGCTCATCACCTATTTTATCTTGGCTCTGAAGTTACATCTCGTTTAAAAAGCAAATCTACCAAATCCAATCTTTATTTCTTGGTAATGGACTATTCAGGATCTTTTGGATCTGATATTCAGCAAAACCAAACATTTGATCTCATGAAATATTTCGATATCTCTTTCTTGTTGTTGGATGTAGAATTCCATTGCTGGATACTTTCCTGTTTTAGCGAAATTGGCAACTTCGCCATTACTGTTCTGCCATGTTAATTTTGGAGGTGAAGCTAACAATAATTGTGTCTGTGTTCTCGCTGAAGCTTGCTTCTTCTGTCAAGTAGTTGTGCGTTAACTGTGGCCATATCTTATCTAAAATATTACGAGAGATGCGGTGCTGCCATTTTTTGGCTTTTGTTTCGTTATGGGACCCTGGATCCTTGGCACAATTTCCCCACGTTGGCAATCTGAACTTGACTCGCTTAATTTTATTTGCATTTATCAAAATGCCTTGTCAGCATATTGATACAGTCCATTACATGATATTAGTTGATGTTGATCATGTTGATCTACCACTTGCAAAACCAAATTGAATCGGAGATGAACGAAATCGATGCTAACTAAGTCATCAATCAACCTTTTGTTTATGATTTTTTCAAAAAATTTTTTGCGAAGATGGACTGCACGGACACTGATCTATCTTGTATTGCTCAAAGATTATATCTCATTAATATTAATAAATTTTACCAACATAGGCTTGCACTCACCGCCTATTTCATCTCGGCGCTGAAGCTACATCTCGTCTACAAAGCAAATCTACCAAATCCAACCTTTACTTCTTGGGGATGGACTATTCTGGACCTTTCGTTCCGGGTAATATAACCGGATTTGATATCGATTTTGGTCAGTCAAATTTGTCCAAATAACACATTTTAAGATTGTCTTCAATAACTTGGTTTCTAGGAAATGGCCATGCTTCAGATGCCAAATACTATTACGGCAGCATTTTCGATAGCCCTTTCGATAAAGATGGCGTCAAAATGAAGGATATCCTCCTAGATATGATGGTATCTTTCGCCAGAACAGGGTTTGTATATTGTTTCGTTTAAAGTAGTTTGGATTGTAGAAACAAATTTGTTGATTATTGTAGGAAACCTAAAATAGATGCTGTCGAATTTACACCTACACCTAAAAATGGCGACCTCAATTATCTTTATGTAAAAGGACCGGATGATATTAAAATGAGAACCGATAATATCTTTGGACCACGTCAATTTTGGACATCGTTAGGTTTAGAAGAGGATTGACATATTAATTAAATAACAATAAAATGTTTCTAAGAAAAGATTTATTTAAGATTAAAGTTTGTACCTCGATATTGAACTTGAAGTTTTTGTGTACTAGTTTGTCTTATGTTTTTAAAATTATTTCAAACATGTTAGGAATTCGATAATTGCGTGAATGTTGCTGGTGTAATTTTTAAAACAATGTTGCATCAAATTTTCAAACAATTTTACCACTGCTGTATGTGGAGAGAATTTGCAGCCATCCTTCATCGGCCACGCGGAAATAAATAAAATGCTTAGCAAACGCTTATCGTAAACATAACGCTAGACCTCCAGAACGTTTATTTTTATCACATATCTGTCATGACTAAATTGTGATGATTCTGTTGTGATTGTTGTTTAATTTAGAAAACATTCAAATTTGCCCCAACGCCTATTAGAGAGTAATAATACTCTTGAACTATACGAGATAAAATACACAACCAGTCTTTAAAGTTTGCATTTATTAAGTAATCACTCTTTGAAGAATAAAACATGACTCGAAACATATTTTTTATCCAGATCATTTACTTTATAATCGGTGAGTATTGAATACAATCTTTTTAGTTAAAAATTTGGCACCCAATAATTTACAGGTTGTTACGCTGATGACAACTTGCTTGTCTCACTCGAAGATGGTTTGGTGCGTGGACAATACCAACAATCTTATAACGGTAGAAAATATATGGCCTTCGAAGGTGTACCTTACGCTAAACCACCTATTCAAGATTTAAGATTCGAAGTAAGTCGATATCATTTTATTATCGTGAATTATTCTGTTTGATAAATGATATCGAAGGCTTCCACGGTCTGAGTCTCTGTTATGACGCGGTCAAAACCCGGAAGCTCTCATAACAGAGACTCAGACCGTGGAAGCCTTCGATATCATTTAACAAACCTCCACGGGGAGGAAATTTTCCGTAAAACCCAAACCTTTTCTAAGCTACGCCTCAAACTATCTACCCTTCTGTGCACCCTTACTTTCTTGTCTCGCTGTCGCGACCATCAAGTTGTCCCAAAATTTCTTAAACTTTCTCGCCACATCAGCACTTCAGTATCTTAATCTATCTTAAGACGACCCAGCTTAGCATTCATCCGCGAACGTATCAAATATTGCCGTCGCGAATTAGAGGAATCTTCTTTCCCTTCATTTAGAACTCTCCAACCCTCTGTCTGAAGATGATTGGTCCCTCTTAGATCGCATTTCTTCTATCCAAGCTCAAAGATCCTCAGAACGCATAAAGGAAAATCATATTCGAAAATTTCAATTGCTTGCTCCAAATAACAAAATAATCGGAACCCATTCATCATCAAAAACGGTCAAAAATCTATCGTCACACCCCCTGTCGGAAGCTGAAACTCTAGTATTATCCAAAGGTTTAAATTTCTCTGTGACTCCCAAAAGCATTCCAAAAGAGGACATCATCTCTTTGGTAGAATCATCCATTCGCACACTCCCTAAAGAGAATGCCGATATTATTCGTTTTGAAACAGCCAAACGTCTTTCTTCTGCTAAACCTCCTTAGCCAAACTTATCCAAAGCAGAACGTTTAGCCCTAGGTTCTCTCCACACCAACAAAGATATAATAATTCTTCCTGCTGAAGAAGGAAACACAACCGTCATTCTAGACAAGTCTCAGTACGTGGCCAAAATGTCAGATGCGTGACCCCACTTCGAAATTTGAACGGCAAATCTCTTCATTAATTAAATCCTCTGACATTCCTTCTGAAATACAGAAACGGATACTGCCTAAGGAATCCAAACCACCTAGGTTGTACGGTCTTCCAAAAATCCATAAGCAAAACCTACAATGCAATGCTCCTTCTCACATTCTAAATTCATCGCACTTTGTTAAACTCATTTCTGAAATCTCTATCGAACCAGGAAGATCTTCTTGTCAGTTTTGATGTTACCTCACTCTTCACTAAAGTGCCTGTCGCCGATTCCGTCGCTATAATCCACCAATTATTGATCCAGGACAACCAATCCCCAGATTTAGCTAAGTTAGTCGAGAAATGCCTTACTTCAACGTACTTTACCTTCCAGGGAAAATACTATCATCAAACCTCCGTCGCCGCTATGGGATCCGCACTTTCCCCGGTTGTAGCTAATATCTTCATGGAGGCTTTTGAGACCAGTGTTTTAGAACATGCGAATTTAAAACCCAAAACTCGGTTAAGATATGTGGATGACACCTTCATTATCTGGCCACATGGCAAAAACACTCTGCCTACTTTCTTGGATTTCCTCAATAGTCAACACTCCGACATCAAGTTCACCATGGAGATTGAGAATAACGGTTCCCTGCCTTTCCTTGATGTGTTAGTTACTCGTCTACCAAATGGTCGTTTAGGTCACTCCGTGTACAGGAAACCCACACATACCGACCGATATCTTCATGCCAGCTCACATCATCATCCAGCACAAAAGCAATCGGTAATTGGCTCTCTAGTACATCGCGCGATGCTAAGGTAGCACCAGAATCTAGTAATCAGCTAAGTACCATCGTTCTTCCCTACATCCATGGCGTTACAGATCACATCGGTAGAATTCTTCGTAAGCAAGATATCCAACCAATCTTTAAACCTTTAAACAAGATCTCCCAAATTCTTCCTTCGCCCAAGGACACTCGCCCTGCTCTTTCCCATAAAGGTATTTACAAAATTCCCTGTGACTGTGGCTCAGTGTACATTGGCGAAACTGGACGTTCTGTTCAAACTAGAATCAAGGAACACCAACGGTACATTAAGTCACGTTCCTCAACACACTCAGCCTTAGCCAAACACTTCATTGATACGGGCCATAAAATTTGTTTTGATCAGGTATCTGTTGCAAGCAAGTCTCATCGCTATTTTCCACGAAAGGTAAGGGAAGCTATCGAGATCCAGAGACATCCTCAAAATCTCAATCGCGATATTGGTTACCCACTCTCCAGCATTTGGAAACCCGTCCTTTCCGCTTCTTCGACCCGTGCTCACTGTTCCGCATCGTTGCCTCGCGCTCACCGTTCCGTTTCCCTGCACAATGGTATGTATACCCCTGCACGTCCATCTTCTCCTTGTCAGAAGGTTTTCGCCTCTAGCGTGGTTGACACGTCGAGTTACCGTGACCTTCCTCATAACATATTCTGTTTGATCTTTTAAGGATCCCCAACCAGTGGAGCCATGGGCCGGTATTTTACAAGCAAATTATTTATACACCTGTTTACAATTACCAATGTTGCCAGAATTCTCCCAAAATAATTCAGGTATTCCAATTAAAATCACCTCATCATATAACAATGACAACTTGCAATAATTATAGGAGAAGAAGATTGTCTTTATTTAAACGTGTATGTTCCACGCGAAAAAATTAATCCCGATGAAAATCTAGATGTAATCTTTCATATCCATGGTGGTGCTTTTATGATTGGAAGCCCAAAAATGTTAGCTCTCCCAAATAAAATAATGGACAGGGATGTAGTTTACGTCAGTATAAATTATCGACTTGGTCCGTTTGGTACGGCAATAATTTCTTATATTATCCCAGAGATGATTTGGAACCTTTTCAGGATTTTACACATCTGGAGATGGGCGTGGTAATTACGGTTTAAAAGATCAAACAGCAGCTTTAAAATGGGTCCAAAAGAATATTAAGAAATTCGGCGGTAATAAAGATTCGGTTACTATAACTGGAGCCTCAGCTGGTGGTGGTAGCACCCATTTACATTACTTTACAAAATTATCTAAAGGTAACAAAATATTTAACATCTTCCTAATAATTAATTTGTTTCGATTAAAGGATTATTCCATCGAGGATACGCTCAAAGTGGTGTAGCTTTAGATCCTTGGGCGGTCCGAAAACATCCAGAAAAACCAGGTAAAATTTTAGCGGAACAGGTTGGATGCTTCGATAAGACTCCCGAAGATGTAAAGCGATGTTTAAAACAAAGATCGGCTGTACAGATTCTGAATGCTATTAGAGTTTTGTACGAAGTCCCATTTTTACCGTCAGTAATTTTTGGGCCTATTATTGAAGAGGATTCTCCGACATCTTTCTTGACGAAGACACCGTATCAGCAATTGAGATCTAACGAAGTGATTGATCTTCCGTTTATGATGTCTGTAACGACAGATGAAGGTACAACACCGGCTGCGTGTAAGTATTAATGTTTCAGGAAATTTTTTGAAAAATATAATTTTTTGATAAATTTGGATATTACAGTGGTTTATAGTTATATGGATGCCATGAATGGTAATTGGACTAAATGGGCCTCTCTTCTATTGGAATTTTATGAATATGACAATTATAATCTAGAGGATATCTCTAAGAAGATTAAAGAAGAGTATTTTGAAGGAGCACCTATCACGAAAGAGAATTACAAGTCTTTAATTAAGGTAAATAAATTCCGAATCTTATTTTTAATTTGATAATAATTTGATCACGGATATCCTACCGTTTAGGTGATTGTAGTCCATCTTTAATATAGTTTCGAAATATTGTCCTCATTTTGGACCTCATTCTAACAGAGTTGCGAATAAAAATGCCACTCAGAACTAAGAAATAGCAGAAGAGAGTCAGAGAATGTCGGGTACTCAAAATAAACGGTCAGAATTTGTATTAATTCACCGCACCGCTGAAAAACGTCTCATATTTCGAATTCAGAATTGATGAAACTTCTTTTATTTTGAGCTTTTAGGAGCTTTAAGTCTCCAACTCTCCGGTATTACTTCACCTATGTCTGGATTTTCTGGATATCATTGTAGAAGACTTTTGCGTTAATAAATAATTGTGCAAACAGCAGGATGCCAAAGCTATTACATCTACCCTCCCTGGAGCAAGAAGGATTGGTTTCCTGAGTACTCTAAATACACTCGACATAATACCAAAAGCATTTTCTACAATTCTTCTTGCTCTGGAGAGTCTATAGTTGTAAATTCTCATTGAACCTTGACTGTTAAATGGATATGGTTTCATTAGATGTGGTTGTAAAGGAAACGCGTCATCTGCTACCAAAACAAACAGTGGAAGTGGACATGTTTCCAAATTATTTAATTCTATGTTGATAAAATCTGAATTTCCACTGGCTCTGAAAACTCCCCCATCAGAAATTCTTCCATTACATCCAACTATAACGATTAACAATTTGTATTCTGCATCAACAACTGCCATTAAATCAGTGTTATGTTGGGGTGCTTGAATTACAGCTTGAATACAACTGAACCAAATACTTTTGTTTACAATAATATATCTCAAGAACTAACAGAAAGAAAAACTTCTCATAGGTCAAAAACAGTAAAATATTACCTGCCAGATGAAAAAATATTTTTCTAAGTTCAGTAGGCTACATTTCATCAATTGATAGAATTATTCAGAATGCAGTGTCAGGCCTCAAAACACCCTTGCAAAAACATTGGGAATCAGAGAGCAAACAAAGTTGATAAGAAATTAATTATTGACCATAGAAATTCCTTTAAACCAACGATCTCCTATTACAGAAGAGAACATGCCCCAAATACTCGATATTTTGATATAACAATCAAGTGATTTTATGATTAGACAATTGCAGTTCTCAGAACAAAAACTGGTGCCTTTTTAGCTTTTTTGTTTTTCTGATTAATACTAATGAAACATTGCTAAAATCTATAGAAATAAAGTATTTCCAATCGGTCAATACATTAATGGCTGCCGATTCTTTTCACCATCTGGTGGAAAGTTCATTGAAACGAATTGAATTGAACGAAGGTTTTTGACTTTCAAGTCTTTGTGGTGGCAGTCAAAATGCTCCCAAAAAGATTAATGTTATTCAAATGGATATTAGTAATTTTTATGAGTGGGCTGACCATACTTAAGAATATAAATTAACAAGAAAACACCCTATTTTATAGAGGACATTTTGATCAGCCAGATATAAGCAAATCCAAACTTCCCTTCTACCATAATTATGGTGTAGGGCGTTTCTCTTCTTTTAGCTTTTTAAAAACTTCTTCCATTCTTTTCTATTTCTTGCCATGTTTTTCGCTTCCGTCTTGGTTTTGCCTTTCCTTTCCAATAACTCAGTGATAACATTGTCCCATGTCGCTCTCGGTCTTCCTCTTCTTTTATTTTTCATTATTCTCGCTTCCCATATTCTTCTTGTTTGTCTTGTATTCTCCATTCTATGTAAGTGTCCCCACCATCCTAACTGTCTTTCTTCAATATATTCTAACACAGACTGTATTTTTAGATCTTCTCTTATTTCTAAGTTTTTTATTCTATCCCATCTTCGTGACGCCTTTAACTCTTCTTAGATACCTCATTTCTGCTGCCTGTATTTTACTCTTCTGTCCTCTATTTAGCACCCAGGATTCACTTCCATGTGTTAGGATCGGTCGATATATTGCCTTGTATACTTTAAGTTTTGTTTCATGGGATATCTCTTTTCTATTAATAAACTTATTTCTCATACTGTAGTACAGCTTTGTTGCTTTTTCTATTCTCTGGTTAATCTCTGCTTCCTGTGTTCCTTTCCCATCAATTTTTACTGCTAGGTATTGGAAAATTCCCACCTGTTCTATTTCGGTTCCCTCTATTCTTATTTTCATGTCTTCTTCTTCGTCTCCCACCACCACAACTTTAGTTTTCTTTTTGTTAATTGTCATTCCACTTTCTTTTAGAGTCTCATTCCATGTTAGTAGGTTATGTTGTAGGTCTTCTTGGGTCAGCATTGGGCTTAGACTACCTCCTTGTCGGAGCCCCTCCTTTGTTTTGAAAGTGTCTGATTTCAAATCGTTAGCTATTGCTGCGTTGGTATTATTATTATATATTTTTTGTATTGTACGTCTTATTTTACCATCTACCCCTCGTTCTCCTAAGATACTCCATAACTTTACCCTTGGTACTTTATCGAAAGCTTTTTCTATATCTATGAATGCCAGGTATACTTTCTTTTGTTCTGAGGAGGCTTTTTGTATAAGCTGTTTTATGGAGAAAATTGGGTCTTGCGTACTCCTTCCTTTTCTGAATCCACATTGAGATTCATGAAGCGTATTTTCAAGTATTGTTCTTAATCTCTTATCTAATATTTGCTCTAGTATCATCATCGGAGTGGTTACTTTTACCTATTACCTTTCTTCTTGTATATGGGTACTATTAATGTCTTCTTCCAATCATTTGGTATTTCCTCTTCTATCCATATTTTATTATATATTTCCAACATCAATTCTTTCCCTTTTTGTCCTATATTTTTGACCATTTCTGCCGTGATTTTGTCACCTCCTGGTGCTTTTCCGTTTTTCAGATTATGAATTGCTTCTTCCAGTTCATCCATAATGATTACTTCTTCTGTCTCTTTCTCTCTTATGATCTGCTGTTCGTTATCGTTTCCGTCTTCCGCTCCTCCACACAACAATTCCTGGAAATGTTCTTTCCACCTTTGTATTATTTGTTCTCTATCGCTGATGATTTCTCCCTTCTTATTTTGTATGAGGTTTGTGGGTTGTGGCATTTCTTCATTTCTTATTGTTTTCATGATTCTATAGAAAAGTTTTTGATGTTCTTTGCTGTTTTCTTCCATCTTTTCGCCAAATTCTTTTTAAGCTTCCCTTTTTGCTTCTATCACTAATTGTTTTGTTTTCTTCCTTTCTTTTTTATATATATCATATTTTTCCTCTGTTTGCTCTGCTAAATATGTTTGCCATGCTTGTTTCTTTATCTTAGCTTGATGTCTTATTTCGTTTGTCCACCATCTTGTTTGTTTCTTCTTTTTGTTTTTGCTTACGCCGCATATCTCTTTAGTTGTCGTTATTATTACGTCTTTGAACGTTTTCCAAATCTCTTCAGTATTTCCGTTAATTTCTATGTTTTCTATTCTTTCTGCTATCTTTTTCTGGTATCTTTCGGCAATTCTTTTGCTTCTTAATTTATATGTTGTAAGAGTTTCTCTTTGACTTTCTTTACCTGTGTGGATATTTTGGTTTACTTTGTTTTGATCTTTCTTCTTCTTACTTTTGTGTCGATTACGATTTTTCTACTATTCTTATTAATCAGTACATAGTCGATTATGGACATCTCCCCTCTACTCTTGACTTCTCTAGTGAATTTGTGTATATTTTTATGTTGATGCAAACTAAACATAAAAGCATTAAATCTTTCATTCCAAACTTTAAGTGCTTGTTTAAGACCATATTTTAATAAACATAATTTGTTTTTTAACACTTTCTTTAACTGTGAGTCCTTCTGGAATTTTCATAAACACTTTGTCAGTTAAAGATCCATTCAAAAATGCATTCTTAACATCTAACTGTTCTAAAAATAGATTGTAATTATTACAAACTGATAATAAAATTCTTAAAGTTTGTAGTTTTGCAACAGGAGCATGTATTTGAGATAAATCTAGCCCATCCTGTTCAAATCCTCTTGCTACAAGCTTTGCTTTATACATTTCCTTTCCCTGACTGTCCTCTTTCACTCTGAACACCCATCGATTACTTATGATTTCTTGATCATCTTGCTTGTCTACCAACTGCCATGTTTCATTGTTCTTTAATGCTGTTAACTCTTCTTCGATTGCTGAATTCCAATAATTCCATTTTGGACAATTTCTGGCTTCGCCATAAGAAGCTCTTACTTCTAAAAAGTTGCTTGATAATGCTTAATTTTATAGTCATCTAGTTTTGTTGGTCTTTTTCTGTTCCTTTTTGGTCTGCAAGAAGAATTTCCATCTTCTTCTTCCCTTTCATCATTGTTTCCATTTTCTTCAACCACTTGTTCAATTTCTTCACTCTCATCACTTAACATTTAATTCGTCAAAAATAATATTTCTCGAATGTATAATCTTATTGTCATATTCATTCCATAATCTATAGCCATTCTTTTTATATCCGACAAATTTGCATTTGATTCCTTTATCATTTAACCTTATTTTTAGTGAATCTGGCACTCTTGCGTAAGCTGTGCAACCAAAAACACCCAAGCCATAACTCATAAGGTGTTTGATCTCTTGCCAAATATGATTGCGTTCTGTTATCTGTATATCTCGTCTACAAAGCCAATCTACCAAATCTAATCTATACTTCTTGGTAATGCACTATTCAGAATCTTTTGGATCTGATATTCAGCAAAACCAAACATTTGATCTCTTATGAAATATTTGTCTAAACGAGTTTTTCGATATCTCTTTCTTGCTGTTGGATGTAGAATTCCATTGCTGGATACTTTCCTGTTTTAGCGGAATTGGCAACTTCGCCATTACTGTTCTGCCATGTTAATTTTGGAGGTGAAGCTAACAATAATTGTGTCTGTGTTCTCGCTGAAGCTTGCTTCTTCTGTCAAGTAGTTGTGCGTCAACTGTGGCCATATCTTATCTAAAATATTACGAGAGATGCGGTGCTGCCATTTTTTGGCTTTTGTTTCGTTATGGGACCCTGGACCCTTGGCACAATTTCCCCACGTTGGCAATCTGAACTTGACTCGCTTAATTTTATTTGCATTTATCAAGATGCCTTGTCAGCATATTGAGACAGTCCATTACATGATATTAGTTGATGTTGATCATGTTGATCTACCACTTGGAAACCGAATTGAATGGGAGATGAATGAAATCGATGCTAACTAAGTCAACAATCAACCTTTTGTTTATGATTCTTTCAAAAAAAAATTTTGCGAAGATGGACTGCACGGACACTGATCTATCTTGTATTGCTCAAAGATTATATCTCATTAATATTAATAAATTTTACCAACATAGGCTTGCACTCACCGCCTATTTCATCTCGGCGCTGAAGCTACATCTCGTTTACAAAGCAAATCTACCAACTCCAACCTTTACTTCTTGGTGATGGACTATTCTGGACCTTTCGTTCCGGGTAATATAACCGGATTTGATATCGATTTTGGTCAGTCAAATTTGTCCAAATAACACATTTTAAGATTGTCTTCAATAACTTGGTTTCTAGGAAATGGCCATACTTCAGATATCAAATATTATTACGGCAGCATTTTCGATAGTCCTTTCGATAAAGATGGTGTCAAAATGAAGGATATCCTCCTAGATATGATGGTATCTTTCGCCAGAACAGGGTTTGTATATTGTTTCGTTTAAAGTAGTTTGGATTGTAGAAAGAAATTTGTTGATTATTGTAGGAAACCTAAACTAGATGCTGTCGAATTTACACCCACACCTAAAAATGGCGACCTCAATTATCTTTATGTAAAAGGACCGGATGATATTAAAATGAGAACCGATAATATCTTTGGACCACGTCAATTTTGGACATCGTTAGGTTTAGAAGAGGATTGATATATTAATTAAATAACAAAAAAATGTTTCTAAAAAAAGATTTATTTAAGATTAAAGTTTGTATCCCGATATTGAACTTGCAGTTTTTGTGTACTAGCTTGTCTTATGTTTTTAAAATTATTACAAATATGTTAGGAATTCGATAATTGCGTGAATGTTGCTGGTGTAATTTTTAAAACAATGTTGCATCAAATTTTTAAACAATTTTACCACTGCTGTATGTGGAGAGAATTTGCAGCCATCCTTCATCGGCCACGCGGAAATAAATGAAATGCTTAGCAAACTCTTATCGTAAACATAACGCTAGACCTGCCGAACGTTTATTTTTATCACATATCTGTCATGACTAAATTGTGATAATTCTGTTGATATTTTGTGCGTATCAGGCGCACATTATAAACAAATTACATAACTCTTTGTTTAGTTTAGAAAACATTCAAATTTGTCCCAACGCTTATCACAAAGTGATAATACTCTTGAACTATACAAGATAAAAAGCACAACCAGTCTTTAAAGTTTGCATTTATTAAGTAATCACTCTTTGAAGAATAGAACATGACTCGAAACATATTTTTTATCCCGATCATTTACTTTATAATCGGTGAGTATTTAATATAATCTTTTTAGTTATAAATTTGGCACCCAATAATTTACAGGTTGTTACGCTGATGACAACCTGCTTGTCTCACTCGAAGATGGTTTGGTGCGTGGACAATACC
Source organism: Holotrichia oblita (assembly GCA_023690525.1). Taxonomy (NCBI): domain Eukaryota; kingdom Metazoa; phylum Arthropoda; class Insecta; order Coleoptera; family Scarabaeidae; genus Holotrichia; species Holotrichia oblita. The sequence continues at coordinate 6,958,095 of CM043019.1, read as the reverse complement.
AACAATCTTATAACGGTAGAAAATATATGGCCTTCGAAGGTGTACCTTACGCTAAACCACCTCTTCAAGATTTAAGATTCGAAGTAAGTCGATATCATTTTATTATCGTGAATTATTCTGTTTGATCTTTTAAGGATCCCCAACCAGTGGAGCCATGGATTGGTACTTTAGAAGCAAATTATTTATACACCTGTTTACAATTACCAATGTTGCCGGAATTCTCCCAAAATAATTCAGGTATTTCAATTAAAATCACCTCATCATACCACAACCATAACTTGCAATAATTACAGGAGAAGAAGATTGTCTTTATTTAAACGTGTATGTTCCACGCGAAAAAATTAATCCCGATGAAAATCTAGATGTAATCTTTCATATCCATGGTGGTGCTTTTATGATTGGAAGCCCGAAAATGTTAGCTCTCCCAAATAAAATAATGGACAGGGATGTAGTTTACGTCAGTATAAATTATCGACTTGGTCCGTTTGGTACGGCAATAATTTCTTATATTATCCAAAAGATGATTTGGAACCTTTTCAGGATTTTACACATCTGGAGATGGGCGTGGTAATTACGGTTTAAAAGATCAAACAGCAGCTTTAAAATGGGTCCAAAAGAATATTAAGAAATTCGGCGGTAATAAAGATTCGGTTACTATAACTGGAGTCTCAGCTGGTGGTGGTAGCACCCATTTACATTACTTTACAAAATTATCTAAAGGTAACAAAATATTTAACATCTTCCTAATAATTAATTTGTTTCGATTAAAGGATTATTCCATCGAGGATACGCTCAAAGTGGTGTAGCTTTAAATCCTTGGGCGCTCCGAAAACATCCAGAAAAACCGTGTAAAATTTTAGCGGAACAGGTTGGATGCTTCGATAAGACTCCCGAAGATGTAAAGCGATGTTTAAAACAAAGATCGGCTGTACAGATTCTGAATGCTGTTAAGGTTTTATATCAAGGTCCACTTTTGCCGTTAGTACCTTTTGGGCCTATTATTGAAAAGGATTTGCCGACATCTTTCTTGACGAAGACACCGTATCAGCAATTGAGATCTAACGAAGTGACTGATCTTCCGCTTATGATGTCTATGACGACTGATGAAGGTACAACTCCAGCTGCGCGTAAGTATCTCTTGGGAGTTCAGGAATTTTTTTGAAATAAAAAAAAAAATTGATAAATCTGGATTTTACAGTGATGTATAATCAGATTGATGCCATGAATAGTAATTGGACTAAATGGGCCCCTCTTCTGTTCGAATTTTATGAATACGATAATTATAATTTAGACGATATTTCTAAGAAGATTAAAGAAGAGTATTTCGAAGAATCGCCTATTACGAAAGAGAATTACAAGACTTTAGTTAAGGTAAATAAATTCTGGATTTTATTTTAATTTTTTTTTTATTATTTTTTTTTAATGTGGTGGGTTCTTAGTTGCAGTGACTCCGTAAACTGTATCGTTTGTCTGGCTATCACTGCAACTCTCGCGGTGTAGTTTTTGTGTGTATATGTTGTGTTCAATTGGCTTTGTGACAGCATCATATCGCCTTTTATGATGCCGCGCTGTTAATCGCTTTGCTCCCAACAGCGAATGGCAAGTCGATCCGGGATTGAACTCTCTGAAAAAATGTCACCATCTCTCCAGAGAATTGAACCCCGGCGCCTATCGTCCTCTCACAACAATAGTCAGCCGCCTAACCACTGCGGCCATCGACCAAATTAATACCATTTATTTCATAATGCAAAAAAGCATGAATCAAGTCAAGAAAGAACTATTCACATACATACATATATGTATAATATACAGGGTTTTCAAACTTAAGTCGGCACTATTGCTAACTTTGTTATTATTGGAGCTACAAAGTTGGTTAAATAGGCAAACTAGTGTAGTTTTTCAAGCAAATTACAATGGCATTTAAAAAAAAATAATTGACGTACTGGGTCACGTGATACTGTGAAAAATGTAATTTTTTTAAATGGGACACCTAGTATACAGTTCTCACTGTCGACAGAAAAATTAATTCTGAACAAAAACTTTCCTATGAACTTTTATCCTAAAGTCAATAATAACAGAGTTATTGATGATTTTTCAAATTTGCCAAGGTTGCTGTTATTTCATAAACAAAATTCGATTGTTTTGCAAATGTCATAAACATTGAAATATTGCATTAAACCTCTGTCAGTAAGCAATTAACATTTTGTGTTTATTGATGAAAAAATGCCTTTCACGCATTTAGAAAAATGTGATTTGATGGAATGTTACATCGTTTGTAATAAAAATTCCCTGCAAGCTCGTGAACGTTACGATGTTTTATTTCCTACGCGCAACTTGCCAGATCGAAGGTACTTTTTTACTTTTGTACCGTAAGTTTCGATCAAATGAAAATGTGTTCAAGAAAACTAGAACCAAAAACAATTTATAATAAGTGAAGCAACTGAAATTAACGTCTTAGCTTTCTTTGAAGCTAATCCTAATAATGCAATTAATGATTTAAAGGAAGAAAGTGGACTATCTTTGGGAACTATTCACAATATTCTAAAAAAACATAAATTTGTGCCGTTCAGATACAGACCTATTCAGACGCTGGTACCGGGAGATCAAGAAAGACGGACTCAGTTTTGTCAGTGGTACATTAATCAAGTTAGACTTAATCATAATTTTTGGCGTTTGGTTCTTTGGAGTGACGAATCAAATTTCTCCAACAGGGAGAACAGCCACTATTGGAGTCGAGAAAACCCGATGCTTTTCCGTCCTTGTAATCCGCAGAGACGCTTTAGTGTTAATGTTTGGTGTGGCTTGATTGATTCAAGAATTGTAGGCCCCGTATTTTATCAAGGTGCATTAACTGGCGAGAGGTATGTCGAAATGTTAACCGCTACCCTTGGAGAATTCTTGGATGACCTGAATTTAATGGATAGACAACAGATATTCTTTCAACAAGATGGCGCTCCTGCCCATAATGTTCGCCAAATTCATAACTTATTACATGACCTTTTTGATGGCCGATATCTATCAACTAACGGGCCTATTCGTATGCCTCCCCGATCACCGGACATAACACCTTTGGATTTCTTCTTTTGGGGATTTGTGAAAAGTGCAGTGTATTTGTGAAAGACGGTATGATACTCTTGAAGATCTCCAGCAAAGCATCAGCCATGCTATTAATAATATTGATGGTAGAATCATTGCTAAGGCTACTAGAAGCGTTAACAGGCGGGTTCAAAAGTGCTTGGAGCAAGAGGGTGATGTTTTTTGAGCATCTGCTCTGAATTTAAAATTTCTTGTTTTTTTTTATTTTCGAAACTAATAAAATAACTTAAAATAAACAATACTGTTTTTAGTTTCTGTAAAAACAATCATCAATAACTCTGTTATTATTGACTTTAGGATAAAAGTTCATAGGAAAGTTTTTGTTCAGAATTAAATTTTCTATCGACCGTGAGAACTGTATACTGGGTGTCCCATTAAAAAAAAATACGTTTTTCACAATATCACGTGACCCAGTACGTCAATTATTTTTTTTTAAATGCCATTGTAATTTGCTTGAAAAACTACACTAGTTTGCCTATTTAACCAACTTTGTAGCTCCAATAATAATAACAAAGTTAGCAATAGTGCCGACTTAAGTTTGAAATCCCTGTATAACTACACAGATGGAGAGTTTACGAATCAATGAAAATATAAGATGAAATCCGATACCTTATGTTTTTGATTTAAATGTCTTTAGATTTATTTCATTCTTCATGTCCATGGGAATGCTGTTGAAAGTCTTCAGGACCTGTGCCACTACACCTTTATGTATCTGCGTGTACGTTGTTTGAGGTTTAATGAGAATTTTATTATATTAGTTTTATTGACGTTTAACGATAAATTATTTTCTTTTTCATGGTAGTAATAACATTGATAATTTCATCTTCCAGAGTGTTCGTTCGTTCCTTAGTAATTACCGATGTTTCATCAGCATACATATTCACAAAGGTCAACACTAACAAAAGCTTTCGACAGATTCAAGAACACACCCGCAGTACCTAGTCTTTTTGACCAAGATTAGTTCCATTATTTCATCGACAGACATATACAGCGTTAGTAAAAAGTCCCGGAACGGTCGAATAACTTTGTTATTTGAAAATTATGATTTCTGAAATTTGGTATGGAAAAAACAAGCTACCTTTGAAAAAAGTTGTTGTTTAGTGTTTGCATTCTTTTTGCCGTCACATTTGACAATCTTAAAAGCGTTTTAACTTTTGCATAGCCATAAATTTACTTATTTTAGACATTGACACGTTTGAAAATGGCAGTAAAACTTACTAAATCAGAACGAATTGAGATATTAATGATGCCGCGTGGGTACGGTGATCGTCAACGTTCTTTTGAAGAGGTTCGTATTTTGTTTAATACTGTTTATCTGGATCGTCACATTAGTAAAAGTATGCCGAACAATTCAAAAGTTTGAAGTCTTTCGTCAGGTGAAGGATTTACCTAGAAGGGGACGTCCATTAACAGCAACAGATGAAGAAACTAGTTTGAATGTGTCGCTTACAGTGGAAGAAAATCATCATCACGTGTCCACAACAGAATTAGGTCAAATTCATGAGATCTCTCGAAAATCTCCTCATAAGATTCTTAAATCAGCACCGTCCATGAGTTAACTGAAGATGATCCAGATCGTAGACTACATTTTTGCGAAACAATGACGGAATTGATCGAGCAGCAGCCTAATGTTTTCAGATCACATCATTTTTTCAGATGAGGCAACGTTTTGTCTCAACGGCACTGTGAACAGACATAATTGTCGCTACTGGTCAATTGAAAATCCGCATTGGATTGAAGAAGTCCATACACAGCGTCCTCAAAAGGTGAACGTCTGGGCTGGTCTTGTTGGAAACAACATCATAGGTCCATTTTTTATAAGAGGAAATTTAACTGGCAACGTCTACTTTAATTTATTGCGAAATTGAGGTTGTTCCAGCACTTGCGGCCCTCGTTCCAAATGCAAACATAGGTGATCACCCTAATGCACATTTTTGGTTTCAACAAGATGGAGCTCCCCCCCCCCCATTTTGCCCATAATGTCCGCGATTATTTGAATGAAATTTTTCCGGAACGTTGGATCGGACGTAGAGGAGCAATCGAATGGCCAGCACGTTCGCCAGATCTCTCGCCATTACATTTTTTCTTTTGGGGTCACTTGAAATGTCAAGTGTACAAAAATCGTCCTCATAATCTTGAACAATTGGAAGAGAGAATAGTTCAAGAAGCCAATCGCATCACTCCAGAACAAGTACAAAATTCAATAAGAAATTTTACTGACCGTTTACATTTTTGTCAAATTGTAAATGGAGAGTATTTTGAACAATTATTGTAATCGCAACCTGAATAGACATCAGGTATCTTGATTTTTCTGTATTAGGACACTTTTTAATTTTTTAACTGTTTTCTTGTGAATAATAATAAACATCTTAATACTTCCTAAACGTAGTTTTTTATTTTGCATTCAAAAGTGTTAAAAAAATCTGGGCAATCATAATTTTCAAATAACAAAGTTATTCGACCGTTCCGGGACTTTTTACTAACGCTGTATATTGCTTTTATAGTTGATCTACCTTTGACGTACGCATTTTGTAAATTCGTTATTAAACTGCACGATTCTGCAAACTTCATTAACTTCATTCGATTTAAAAAGGTATCAAAATCACCAGATGATGGTCTGTACACAGGGTTTCCACGGCCAAGTGGGACATAGGGAGAATACATATAAAATCGGTTTTCGGTGAATATTATCTCCCTAATACTACTTCATTCAAAATTAAGGGCCGCATATTATAACTGGGTTAACAATGAACCTTTCCACAATCATAGTACAAAGAAAGTCATTTTAATAAAGCCAAAAAATTATTATTTTTAAATCTATTGTACGTGAATTCCTAATAAGGCTTTTAATACGTGAGTTAGTGCAAGCGTCCATGGCGCAATGGTTCGCGCGACGGCTTAATAACGCAAATGCACGGATTGTTTAGGGTTCGAATCCCGGCAGATTCGTTTTATTTTTTATTTTTTATCTCCAACAATAAAGCTACAAATTCAATAACACTACAAAAAATCAGAGATTTTGAAGACTATAAAATCGATTTTTTGAGGATTAAGGTAAATAATGAATAATTTTTACAATAACAAAAATGATCACGTGCTATTATTCACTTTTTAATTGTTACTAACGACGAATCATTTGTCAAAATAAACAACAAAACTTAATCAAGATTAAAAAAAAATAAAAAATAAAATTCATTTCTCGGATACGAACCCCAAACAATCTGTGCCTTACGTTATTAGGGCGTCGCGTGAACGTCTGCGCCACGGCTACTTGCACTAATTTACGTGTTAAAAGCCTTATTAGGAATTCACGTACAATAGGTTTAAAAATAATAATTTTTTTGGCTTTATTAAAATGACTTTCTTTGTACTATGATTGTGGAAATGTTCATTGTTAACCCTGTTATAATATCCGGGACTTAAATTTGGATGAAGTAGTATTAGAGAGATAATATTCACCGAAAACCGATTTTACATGTATTCTCCCTATGTCCCACTCGACCGTGGAAACCCTGTATATTTAATATAATTAATTTTAGTTTAGGCAGGATTACAGCAGAACATTCAAATAGAAGTGGATCTCAGAAAAATTGAAGTTAATTGAAAGTTTGTAATTGATATAAAGTCCAGATGCAACGGTTTTAAGCAATGTTCTTCATTTACATTTTCGATGATTTTTGGTTGATCCTCGTCAGTTTCAGTTTCTTCTCATCGCCTAGTCGTTGGTCAGGTTTTTTGTTTTTTGTTTATTTACTTGTTTTATTTATATTTTTTGATACAGCGCCGCCTTGCGGATTTCTATTGGTATTTTTATTTTCTAGTTTTAATTTCATAATTTAATTTTGAAAGGCTGTTGTTATGATATTTGTTATTGATTCAACATCATTTATGTATGCTTCTAATTGACTCACTTCTTTTACATTTAGTTCGGACTTTTCTGAGGTTATGGATTCTAGACATGTCAAGCATCCCCGAGAAGACATGTTTCTACGACCTTTTAGGTGATTGTATTCCATCTTTATATAGTTTCGAACTATTATCCTCATTTTGGACCTCATCCTAACAGAGTTGCAAATAAATGCCACTCGGTACTAAGAAATAGGTGAACCAATTAACTACTTGCAGAAGGTGTGAGAGTATAGTTGCTCAAAATAAACGGTCAGAATTTGTATTAAATCACCGCTGAAAAACGTCTCATACTTATTTCGAATTCAGAATTGATGAAACCTCCTTAGGAATCTAATCACACTTAACTCACTAGGTTTTATTGTATTTTGAGTTCCCCAAAGACAGCGATGAAATTGTTTCAACAATGGTCGTATATTGTAAAAACTATCTGAAAAAATTCCAAAATGACTATGATGTCAACTCATTAACCGCAAAATTAATCAAACTATCATGAATCTTACGGCGTGTCATCTATAGAGAATGAAATATGACCTTGATTTTTAAATCTCTACAACTCTTTTTGTGTACAAGCTTTTCTTGTTATACCAACCTCTCCTTCCACTTTCCCCTGAATTGTACCACTCCTGAAAATCACTTGATCAAATCTCTTCACTTTCAATAGATTAGTGGCACCATAATAATCAGAAATAAAAGAGATGATTTTGTTCTAATCCTATCTGCATTATCTTGCAATTTCTCCTCTAAAACTTCCTCTCCCATTCTTATTTTCATTCCATTTTTGAGTTATTTGTTTGTGGACACCTAAACGATTTGTGCCCACAGTTGGTTTCTTGTCACAATATAGTTTTTATGTTGGATGTCATCAGATTTGATTAATTAATTAATATTAATAAATTGTACGAACATAGGCTTGCACTCATCGCGTATTTCATCTTGGCGCTGAAGCTACATCTCGTCTACAAAGCAAATCTACCAAATCCAATCTTTACTTCCTGGTAATGGACTATTCTGGACCTTTCCTGCCGCTTAACATAACCGGATTTGAAGTTGATCTTGGTAATTTCTAATTTGCTTCCTCATCTAAATACTTTAGACAAGATCAATAATTTGGTTTCTAGGACATGGTCATGGTTCAGACGGCAAATATTATTACTCAGGCGCTTTTGATTTTCCTCTAGATCAAGATGATGTGAAAATGAAGGATATCCTCCTAGATATGATGGTATCTTTCGCTAGCACAGGGTTTGTATATTGTTTCGTTTAAAAAAAAAAACTTGTCTTTAAAATGCCTGGTATTGCAGGAAACCTAAAATAGATGCTGTCAAATTTAGACCTACACCTAAAAATGGCGACCTCAATTATCTTTACGTAAAAGGACCTGACGATATCAAGATGAAAACTGAGAACATCTTTGGGCCTCGTAAATTTTGGACGTCATTAGGTTTAGAAGAAGAATGATATTGTGATTAAATAATCAGAAATGTTTTTGTATTTTTTTTAAATAAAAATATGTTTTATTGCTAAAGTCTTTAATCTTTTCACCTATCCTACAACAGAATCAGTTGCTGGTTCTCACCAAGTTATTGATGTAGAAATACCGAAATGAAATTACGAAAATTTGACAAAAAAATATTACAGTATTCTGCAATCACCTAACTCTAACTATCTACTTAGAGATGCCACCACAAGTTAAGTTGTCTTATTGACTAGTTGTAATTCAACAGCAACACTTTCTTGTACCAAATAAGTGATAATAAGAAATGTCGATACCCTGTTGGCCTTTGTTGTACTCTATGATTATGCTAGACTTTAGTTTGTCTGTTTCTAGAAGTAGTCATTCCATTTTTTTGTTCTCTCTTAGAGTACGGCGTCTTTCGTTCAATAACTTGTCTTCAACTGTTACAACCTGGTTTGTCAAAAACCTTTAATTATGGGGTGGTCTCCACAATATATTTTGAAGTTCCATGCAAATCCATTGGAAGTGCAAAGCTTGTAAACTTTAATGTCATACTTGTTAGCTTTCCCGGAATTGTACTGACGAAACTTTAGTCGACCTCTCATCAATTGTGATAATTTTTTCTGACATGTAAACGTTTTGTATACTAACTAAGGGAGATATCTTGTACAGACGATCGTTACCTTCTATGGGCAGAGGATTGTCTACAAAGTTTATCACACGATGTCCACGAGTAATAGCTCTCGAATCTAGCATTTGACTGGCGTATTTGTTTGTTTCTCTGATCATAATATCCAGCACATTTCCGTCAATGAGCGAAAACAATATATTCAGTATTTTGGGCAAGGTGTCCTTGAATAGCTTCATTACCAGTAAATTGTGTTTTATAAACATCCTGGATCTGGATCCCAGATTTTTTTAACATTTTTGAATGAAAAATAAAAAACTACGTTCAGGAAGTATTAAGATTTTGTTGGTTTGGTTTGGTTGCGATTACAATAATTGTTCAAAATGCTCTCCATTTACAATTTGACAAAAATGTAAACGGTTAGTAAAATTTCTTATTGAATTTCGTATTTGTTCTGGAGTGATGCGATTGGCTTCTTGAACTATTCTCTCTTCCAATTGTTCAAGATTATGAGGACGATTTTTGTACACTTGACATTTCAAGTGACCCCAAAAGATAAAATCTAATAACGAGAGATCTGGCGAACGTGCTGGCCATTCGATTGCTCCTCTACGTCCGATCCAACGTTCCGGAAAACTTTCATTCAAATAATCGCGGACATTATGGGCAAAATGGGGGGGAGCTCCAACTTGTTGAAACCAAATATGTGCATTAGGGTGATCACCTATGTTTGCATTTGGAAAGAGGGCCGCAAGTGCTGGAACAACCTCATTTTGCAATAAATTTAAGTAGACGTTGCCGGTTCAATTTCCTCTTTCATCAACCTAGAGGTTTAGATTTTTCCCTCTCTGAACAGGATATAAGACTGAAAAACGATATTTTCCAAAGCTGGGTCCAATAATTCTTGAAAACAAACGAGGCACATCAGTTTCCAGCAGATCTGAATTCTCTTCTTCCTCATAATCTGATTCAACATCTGTTTCTTCATTATTGTCAAGCTCAAGTAAGTGGACTTGAGAGATAATTTTGTTCTAATCCTATCTTGCAGTTTATTCTCTAAAACTTCCTCTCCTATTCTTATTTTCATCCCTTTTTTTGAGTTATTTGTTTGTGGACACCTTAACGATTTGTGCCCACAATATAGTTTTTGTGATGGATTATCATCAGATTTGATTGCTATAATTCATTCAATATTAATAAATTTTACGAACACAGGCTTGCACTCATCGCCAATTTCATCTTGGCGCTGAAGCTACATCTCGTCTACAAAGCAAATCTACCAAATCCAACCTCTACTTCTTGGTAATGGACTATTCAGGACCTGTTGGATCTGATATTGAGTTTGGTAAGTCCAATTCCAAGATCAATCTTTTAGATTTCAATAATTTGGTTTCTAGGACATGGTCACGCTGCAGATGCCAAATACTATTACACAGACCCTTCTGATCCCCCTCTAGATCAAGATGGAGTGAGAATGAAAGATATCCTTCTGGATATGTTGGTAGCTTACGCTAGAACAGGGTTCGTATATTATTTCGTTAAAGAAAAAACTTGTTTTTAATATTCCTGATATTGCAGGCAACCTAAAATAGATGTTGTCGAATTTAGACCTACACCTAAAAATGGCTACCTCAATTATCTGTATGTAAAAGGACTAGATGATATCAAGATGAAAACTAAGAATATCTTTGGACCTCGTAAATTTTGGACGTCAATAGGTTTAGAAGAAGAATGATATTTTAAATAGATTCCTGTTACATCAATTACAAACTTTTTTAAATAAAAAAGAAATTAATTTAAAATACGTGTTCCAATTTGATTCGTTTGTTACATCATTTATATACAAACTGGATTTATTTTAATTCTATTACAAAAATGTTTATTTGATAATTTTTTAATAAAGGATTTTTTTCTAATAACCTATAATCCACGGGTTTAAAAAAATATGTACAAACATAGACTTATGTTGTATCATGTAAAAATTTATAGAATCTACACCGATAATCTTATCGCTTCGAGTATTTGTTGCAAAGCGACTTGATTCAAATTTATATTTATTCTATATTAAATCGCATAATAATATGGAGCTACTTACAAATGGGATATTTTTAATTCTAATAGCAGGTAAGTTTCTTGCTGATTTAACAGGAACTCTACTACTAATTATTTTTTCCTTCCTCTACTTTAATAGTTTTGGTAAACTGTGAGGATGAAAGACCTTTAGTTTCTATAGAAGATGGTTTAATTCGAGGATCGTTTAAAGAATCATTTAATGGAAGGAAATACATGTCATTCGAAGGTATCCCCTATGCTAAACCGCCAATTCAGAAGTTGAGGTTTAAGGAATAAATTGCTGATGTTGTAGAACAAAATTTCACTGCAGAAGACACGTAAACATTAAAATAAAAACTCAAAAAAATAAATGGTAGAAAAATATTTAGGAGATGAATTGAATCAAAATAAAACAACTTAGGGAAACAATATGAAGATGTGATCAAATGATACAAGTGTGTAATTTCACTGCTGAAGACATGTAAACACAGTAAGATATAGAGAAGACACGTAAACATCTTTAAACGTTAAAACTTGCAAAAAAAAATATGCTAACTGTAGAAGACACGTAAACATGTACGAAACAGAAACGAACTATAAAGAGTAAACATCGTACAACAACGGGAAATATTTTTTTAGTAAATCAAATAAAGTTAGTGGTGAATGGTATGAATGTGTAAAGTAGTGCGACAATTTTTCGAAACAAAATAGACTAATGTAAACAAGTGACTGTAAATCTAGACAAGAAAGTAAACACGGTATGATCATCGAGAAACAAAATAACTAAAACAAAGAATAGACTGCAGAAGACAAGTAACTCCAGAAATGTACAGAATTGAAAAATGATTAAAGTAAAAATAGTGTGAATGGTAAAATTGTAATGTGTGATGACTGTTGTAGAACAAAATAGACTGCAGAAGACAAGTAAACACTCTAAAATATAAGACATCATCAAATAGCTGCGAAAATTATGATAACATTAGAAAATTGCATAATAAAATTGATGAATGTCAACTTTCTAAAAAAATAGGACTGTAGAAGACATGTAAACATTGAGAAACAGGGAATTATAAAATTAACGGGCAGTGACAAATAAAGATAGTGGTGAACGTCTGAAAAAAATTGTAAATTGAAATCAAATTAAGGAAGAAACAAAATGGACTGCAGAAGACACGTAAACATAGTAAAAGAAGAAGAATCGAGATATTGGTTTGACGGTAAACATCGAGAAATTGATAGGTTTGATATGATTGATACCAATACAGCCACGACAATATGTAAAGAAAATCTAGAAAAATATGGACTGAAGAAGACATATAAACACTGCAAAACATTAAATAGAAGATAACTGGAAATATTGGTTGATTAAACATTAAAGAACTTATAAATTTGAGACATCATCAAAATAGTGCGAAAATTATGTGCTTATAATATGCATAATAAATTTTTGGTGTTTTTTTAGAACAAAATAGGAGTGCAGAAGACATGTAAATCTGAGAATTGACAGGATTGAAATATAACGGTGTAGGACAAAATTTAAAACGTCTGAAACAAAATTGAATTGAAATCTAATTGAGGAAGAAATAAAATGGACTGCAGAAGACATGTAAACATGGTAAGACAGAGAATCGAGACTTGGTTTAGAAAGTAAATATCGAGATATTGATGGGTTTGAAACATGATACTGATACGATAATATGTAAAAAAAATCTAGAAAAATATGGACTGAAGAAGACATATAAATACTGCAAAACATTAAATAGAAGATAACTGGAAATATTGGCTGATTAAACATTAAAGAACTTATAAATTTGAGACATCATCAACATAGTGCGAAAATTATGTAATTATAAAATGCATTATATATTTTTGGTGATTTTTTTGAACAAAATAGGAGTGCAGAAGACATGTAAATCTGAGAATTGGCAGGATTGAAGCGTAATTGTATAGGACAAAGCTTCAAACGTCTGAAACAAAATTGAATTGAAATCTAATTGATGAAGAAATAAAATGGACTGCAGAAAACATGTAAACATGGTAAAACAGAGAATCGAGGCTTGGTTTAGACGGTAAATATCGAGATATTGATAGGTTTGAGGCATGATACTGCCACGATAATATGTAACGAAAATCTAGAAAAATATGGACTGAAGAAGACATATAAACACTGCAAAACATTAAATAGAAAATAACTGGCAATATTGGCTGATTAAACATTAAAGAACTTATAAATTTGAGACATCATCAACATAGTGCGAAAATTATGTACTTATAATATGCATAATATATTTTTGGTGTTTTTTTTTTGAACAAAATAGGAGTGCAGAAGACATGTAAATCTGAGAATTGGCAGGATTGAAGCGTAATTGTATAGGACAAAGCTTCAAACGTCTGAAACAAAATTGAATTGAAATCTAATTGAGGAAGAAATAAAATGGACTGCAGAAGACATGTAAACATGGTAAAACAGAGAATCAAGGCTTGGTTTAGACAGTAAATATCGAGATATTGATGGGTTTGAAGCATGATACTGCCACGATAATATGTAAAGAAAATCTAGAAAAATATGGACTAAAGAATAAATTTGAGACATCATCAACATAGTGCGAAAATTATGTAATTATAAAATGCATAATATATTTTTGGTGTTTTTTTTTTATAAACTAGGAGTGCAGAAGACATGTAAATCTGAGAATTGGCAGGATTGAAGCGTAATTGTATAGGACAAAGCTTCAAACGCCTAAAACAAAATTGAATTGAAATCTAATTGAGGAAGAAATAAAATGGACTGCAGAAGACATGTAAACATGTAAATTAAAATATGATTGAGCAAAAATAATATTGGGGGGTGGGGTTAGGAGTGTAAAGGGCACATCTTTTAGGCAATTTATTACGCTAAATTAGCAGAGACTGCAGAAGAAACGTAGACACGTTCAAAACTTAGTTGGCCATATTATGTCGGGATTTTTATTAAATTTCTTCTTCTTTCTGTCATATTTTAAGGAACCAGAACCTATAGAACCATGGCCAGGTGTTATCGAAGCTACGACTACTTACACATGCATTCAGATTGGTCCCGGTGACAAAGTATCAGGTGATTATACTTATCTTGCTTATTTAATCACCTCTTTCTTATCCCATCTTGTCATTTTAGGCCAAGAAGATTGTCTTTATTTGAACGTCTACGTTCCCCGTGAAAAAATAGATCCAGAAGAAAAATTAGACGTGATAGTCCATATACATGGCGGTGCTTTCATGGGAGGTAACCCTACGAGTATGGCTGGACCATACCATTTCATGGATAGGGACGTCGTATATGTCAATTTTAATTATCGTCTAGGACCATTCGGTAAAACGAAAGGATCTTAAATAATAAATGAATATTAATTTATCTCTGATGTAAGGTTTTCTAAGCGTTGGTGATATAACTTTCCATGGTAATTACGGCTTGAAGGATCAAACTATGGTTTTGGAATGGGTGAAGAAGAACATCGAAAAATTTGGGGGAATAAGGATTCTGATCACGTTAACTGGATTATCAGCTGGTGGAGCTAGTGTTCATCTCCATTATTTTGCAGAAATTTCTAAAGGTACCACTTAATTGATTACATTTTTTTTTGAATTTTGTTTAAGGGAGATTTTGTAGGTCTTTTCCATAGAGGATTTGCTCAAAGTGGGATGGCTCTAAATCCATGGGTGGTGAAGCAAGATGCTTGGCCCAGCGCACAAGTAATAATAGACGAAGTTGGGTGCGCAGATGAAAATATTAAGGTGACCTATCGTTGTATGAAGCAAAGAACCGGTTTGCAAATTGCACATGCAATTACGAAATTGATGAAAGAACCGTTACTGCCGTTAACTCCATTCGCACCATCTACCGAAACATTTATACCCTACGCCTTTTTAAATGCTGTGCCCTATATACATTTAGGAGCCAAACAAGTTTACGACGTCCCATTATTGATTTCAGTGACAACTGAGGAAGGAACCTTACCAGCTGCAAGTAAGATTAATTTCCTTTTTTTTTTTTGGAGAGCGACCTTTAATTTATTAATTGTTCCAGTGTTTTATAATAGAATCGATGAATTAAACGAGAAGTGGAATTATTTATTGCCTTACATGCTAGAATATTACCAATATGATGATGAAAGGAAAGATGAAATTTCGGAAAAAATTAAAGAATTCTATTTTAAAGGTGAACCAGTTACTAAAGAGAATTTTGGAACTTTCGTCAAGGTACCTTTATAGGTTAGGTCTTTATTTGATTAATTTAATTTTGATTTTAAGTTATGCACTCATCGTCTCTTCCATATTGGTGCCGAAAAATCCGCTAAATTACAAGCGAATGCTACTGAATCGGAAGTGTATTTTATGGTGATGGGATATGGTGGTGAAACCCCAGTTGATGAGAAGAGTGTTTTATTTAGTAGTGGTTTAGGTAGGCTCTAGTCAAAGATGTCTTTAACTGTCGTTTTCCCCAAAGTTTTGTTTTTATTTCTTTAATCATTTTTTAGGTGTTGGTCACGGTCATGATATGACATTTTATTACGATGCAAGGCCTTTAGGTATTAAAGCTGTTGAAACCGAAAACGATATTAGAATGAAAGATATGTTGGTAGATATGGTGGTAGGATTCGCTAAAACAGGGTAAGCTACAATCAAGTCTCATTAAATTAAAGGGTTCTTATCGAAGCCCGGAGAAAGGTTTCTTCTTTTTCTCTTTCTTTTCTTCTCCATCCTTTAAGTGCTTCAGGATAGATTCCTTTTCTGATACCATCTTTTTTTGTAATCCTTTTTTTACAAACCACCGTTTTTCATAACATTTAAAAACCTACCACTAGATCAAGTTAGGATCCTACCATTTAAGATCGATTAGAATGAAGCCAAAAATATTGACAGAACGTTGGTGAAGTGTTGTCTAAAGACCAAGATGGCAGTAGGGGGAGGGTATAGGGAAGATTACTACTGGAACACGCTGGGGTAGGGGGGAGGGAGATGGCACGTTAGCCCCAGAGGTCTGGGGGTTGGCAAGGAGATCCCTGGGGGGTGGCACGGAAGTCTCAGAGCGAGCGGGAGGTTGGTAAGAGGAACCAGGGGGGTGGTACAGGAGTTTCAGCGGGACCAGGGGGTGGTACTGGAGCTTCAGGGAACAGGAGAGGTGGTACAAAACCCACAGGAATCAGGGGGTGGTCCAGGCGCCCACGGCACGTCAGGGTAGTAAGTGCAAAAAGCTCAAGTCCCAGAAGATAACCTTCTAGGACTTTGACTCTAATTGGTCTACGGGTTCTAAAACTTCTTTCATGGGTTTAATTCTGAAAGTCCTCTCAGATAGATAAGACTTGCAATCCATGCCCTCTAAGGATACTAAATCATCATTTACTACTCTTCACAGCATTGATTGATGAGTAGACTATCTATCGACATGATCCAATAGGTCTTTATAGTTATTTAGACCAGCTTGTATTATACAGCTACTCTCAACACTCCAGAAAGATTTATTTAAAAAAAAAATTGTTTGAGTAAGCTTCAATTCTATTTTCTTCACTGTTGGCTTCTTCATCAGCTTCCAAGCTGCCAAGACTGTGTGTCTCGTGAGAGAGCTTTCTTCAAAATCTAAAGACAAAGCTTCCAGTATTCTCTTCCGACTATCCTCTTTTATTTTTTCAAACGCATGAAGATATTTCAATTGTTTGAATAAAGACTGTAATGTCATAGAGGATACAAAACATTTACTGAAGTCTGACTTAACTAGGACTAATTTCCTAAAATACAAACGATAAGAGCCTGGTTTCAGTTCTTTATTTTTCCTTGGAGAATTGAATTCCGATCGACTTACTACTAGGCACAGAAAGATGTATCATGCAAGCGATATAGCTTACGAAGTCACTGCAACTAAACACCCACTACACATAAAGAAATACAGACATTTTCCTCAAAATATAGACTAATTTGCAGACCTGTGTATTGAAAATAAATATCTCTGTTTAATATAGATTTTTGTTGTTGTAATTTTATAGGAAACCGGTGCTTGGCAACGTTGAATTCCAACCGGTCCCCAAATCGGGCAATTTAAAATATTTATCGGTTAAAGGTCCTGACGATATCAGTATGAAAAGTACGAAGCGATTAGGGGCGCACGAGTTTTGGAAATCGTTGGAATTGAGGGAGGATGAAAATATTTATATTATAGGAGAGAAAACGATTGAAATTTTGTAATTTAATTTGTTTAAAATTGTGGAATTTATTGTTGTACTGCCAGTTCTTTTTTTTAAGTTAAAGTTTAATAAAATCAATAATTAAAATTGTGTAATAGTATTTATATTATAAACCTGTCACCTCAATTATCCTAGAAGAAGAAATCTATATTATTATGGTTAGTCCATTTCTATATTACCAACTCGGTAGTTCTGCTAGTAATCAATAGATGGCCATAGGATACAATTAAAAGTACAAAAGCAATGTAATTTATTTATAAAGTTCTTACAAAAAAATAAAACTCTTATAATTAATATAAATCTGAACAACATTGAATTCAAGGGATTAAAAAGAATATAGAATAGGTATTGTTGCTCTTTTTCGAGCTACTAGTTTTTGTCAAAGCGTTTTGTTCAGGAAGCTTATCCTTACTTGATTTTAAAAAAGGAGCAGTTTTATTGTATCTATAAAAAAGAACCAGGTAAAGGTAGGCGTATCCGGTTTCTTTTGGACAAGACTTTTAAATAGTTTTAAATATCAAACTTACAAGAATTGTTGTCTGCAAAATAGACATTTTTTTAAAAGGTTTTTTTCTAAACGTATACAATTTAACGTTCGGAATTTGAACCACCAACTATTTTAATTTTGACAGATAGAATGACAGTCGCCAATTGACACAAAACTAGACATTTGCAAAATGGGACGCTTTAGACTTTTAAAACAAAAATGGAAAATATTGGAAACTCAATTCCAAACTGTGGTGAGTCTTGGAATAAATGATAAGCCTTCAACACAGTTTGTGGTTTAATTCGTGAAGCGAGTGCGCGGAACTGGATCGTAATTGAACAAAACAACCCGTTGAAGTCCTCGTCTGATGCTCTTAGGCGAAAAAATTTACTGCTATAGCCTAGAGTGTGCATGAAAATCCATCAACATCAACACACGTCATCACTCTCAGCAATTGATCATTTCTAGCAATTCTCTGAGGAAATTTTTGCATGAAGACGTCGGTATGAAGGCTCACCAAGTTCAACCAGTCCAAGAACTGAAGCCTTACGACCGTCGGATACGTGTTCGGTTCGCCCAATGGGTAGGAGATGGCTTGACCAAAGATGACAAATCATCATTTCAGATGAAGCCCATTTCGACATCGGAGGCTATGTCAATAAGCAAAATTGTCGCGTTTAGGGCTCGGATAATCCAAACGTCATTATTGAGAAGCCGATACATCTAAAACGAGTGACTGTTAGATTTTGGCACGACGCCGTCTTTGGGCAATTTTTCAAATTGTTCAAATTGACGACCGACGTTTAGTTTCAACAGGACGGCACTACTTGCCGCACAACCACCGTAACAATTAAACTTTTGGGTATCGTTTTCGAAAATCGAATAATCAGCTGAAATTCTGATATCAATTGGAGCCCTTGGAGGCTGCGATTTGAACCCTAACCATCCAGAGACGATTGAAGCCTTGAAACACGAAATCGAAGTTGGTATTGATAAAACATTGCTGCATATAATTAATGAATCCTTTAGAACGGGGGTCGTTCCGAGAATTTGGAAGACATCTACGGATATTCCTATACTGAAGGTAAATAATGCCCTATCATTGAACAAGCTGCTAAAGAACAACTGGAGGAATTTATCGAAAGAAATAAAATTTAGGAAAGGTCATTCATGCGAAACATCATTGAAGCATTTAGCACTTGCAAATTGACCGGAAGAAATAGAAAATAATAATAAAGTACCATCAGTTTTTCTTGATCTCAAAAGAGTCGTTGAAACTATTGAACGAAATTGATTAATAAGAAAAATTTACAATTATCGAATACGAAGGGTAGCTCTTAAATGGTTAGAAGATGGAACATCAAAACTCTGGGGGTCCAGCAGGATACGATTTTGGCTCCACTATTATTTCAAATTCATTTTTAAAATACTCAATAAAGACATTTTCAATAGGTTATGGGCCCAGATCGATGTGTTCTAATCCAAGATCTCCATTAGTCATCCATCCTAATTTCTTCTTTTCTCGTTTGCCTTCTCGTCGCTTTTGATCATGTTCGGTTTCGAGTCGAAGAAAAATATTAAACGTGCAAAAGAGGGGGTTTCCCTGTCATAAATGCAAGCAGTTAGGTCATTGGGCAGCAGAGTGTCCTGTGAAAATAAATTAGTATGAAAAGAAAACTGCATTTTTGTCTTGTGTATTTGGTGCCTCAATCTTGAAGCCGTCAAATGGTACTGCGACAATGGTGCTACCAATCATATCACTACGAATAAACAATATTTTGTATCATATTCAAAGTTCGCTGTTCCTCAGAAGATTTCGCTTGGAAAACGAGGTGTAAACATGCTAGCTCATGGAGAGGGAACTGTGCGTTTGAATAATGTCTGGAATAATGCTGAACTAGTTCTTTATGTTCCTGAAGCAAGTGCACATTTGTTCTCCGTGAAAGCAGCCGCACGAAAAGGTTTTGTACAAAACTTGATGATAAAATTACGTACTTGATATATGCGTTGTAAAACCTGCACAACCTATTCAAGTAAATTTGGTGACATCGTCGGGCACACTACAAATTTATCACGAGAGATTTGGCCATCAATATAAACAACATGTGAGAAGCGTCTTGAAGAAGATGAACATCAAGGTGGAAGGGTGCAAGGAAGAATTCCGTGCATTGGGAAAAATGCATCGATTACCATTCAGGAATCGAGTGAAGCGACCAACAGCTATTGGTGAGCAGATCCACACCAATGTGAATAGACCCATCGGAAAAGCGCGGTACTACGTGTGCTTCAAAGATATTTCATCAAGTTTGGTCGAGCTTTCTTTTTGAAGCAGAAAAGTGAGGTCAGCACCGTCCTGAGACAATTTTTGAATGAAGGCAAGACAAATCGCCATGTTATCAAACAGTTCAGGTGCGATGGAGGAAAAGAGTTCGATAACAAGAAAGTGTCTGAATTGCTAGCACCACCTTACACACCACAGCAAAATGGTGTTGCCGAACGTGAAAACCGCATCATTGTGGAATGCGCACGTTCTATGCTCAATTCCAGCAAGTTGCCAGAGGAACTGTGGGCAGAAGCGTGTAATACTGCCACATATCTTTAGAATCGCACTGGGAAGTCTTCCATTAAAAACAAACATCTAAGAATTTTTGGTACTGAATGCTACGTGCATGTAAACAAGAATTTCCGATCGAAATTTGACGACAAAGCTGTTCGTGGACATCTAGTTGGGTATGTGAACAACGACAGAGACGGATTTAGGATCTGGATTCCCTCTCAGAAGAAAATCGTACTAGGTCATGACGTAAAATTCAAACCTGAAGTTGTTTGCAATCTGCGCACCGGCATTGCAGAGTTTGAAGTTCCATGTGTGCCCGATGTGAACAGAACCGAAGCAGTCTGCCACGACGAGAGGATAGAAGATATCATTGAAGAAGAATCTGATACGGCTGATCATGTTCTGGAGGAAGTCAAGTGTCAGATGAAGAAGATAAAGAAACCGAACATGATCAAAAGCGACGAACAGGCAAACGAGAAAAGAAGAAACTAGGATGGATGACTAATGGAGATCTTGGATTAGAACACATCGATGGGATTAACCAGTGAGCTGCTCTACTTATGAAGCCATTGGAAGCTGAAAGGATTGGCGTACATCTCTATAATTTCTCTAATCTCTATAATCAAGTTCGTATTCAAGTAAGTCTTGAATATGACAGTTTGTTTATACAGGGTGTCCCAAAAATACACCGACAAACTTTCAGGGGTGGTAGAGGACATCAAAACAAACATTTTTTGTTTAGTAAACATATGTCCGCAAATGAGCCGTTGTAGAATACAAAAGGAAAATTGGACGCAACTATCTTTCGTTAAAAATTTGTCGATGCACCTACGGTTTTTCTTGGCCAAGAGAAACATTTCTTTATCATAGTAAACATTCGATAGATGTCGCTTTTGAGATAGACGTAATTATTTGTGATATTTAGTTGTCATCATTACATTTACTTTACTGATTGTTAATATAAAATTTGTATTGAAAATGAATGATAATTACTCATTTGAAGAACTTGCCGATATGCATCTTGCTTATGGTGCAGCACAGTGTAATGGAAAAGAAGCAGCACGCTTGGTATCCGGCACGTCGGCAACCTCATCATACAACCTTTGCTTCCATCCATCGTCGCCTTAGAGAAAGTGGGAATCTAAAACGTCCTGGTGGTAGTGGTCGTCCGAGAACAGCTTGTACGGTTCAATTTGAAGAAGAGGATCTACACCGCGTTGAAGAAAACCAATTTACAAGTGTTCGCGCAATTGCACACCATATGGGATCATCGAAGTCGACGGTACGCCGTGTTATTCATGAACAACTTCTCTACCCTTAGTGTTGTTTTCTGATGAGGCGATGATTTTTTTAATAGTAGAAACAGTCTCCTCACGCTGTGGTCTCTAGAAGACACCAACAACAATTTAGTGTTAACATGTGGGCTGGTATTGTTGGAGAGAACCTAATAGTTCACTTGCTGCCTGCTCGTTTGAACGCAGACATTTATCTGAATTTTCTGCAAAATATTTTGCCTCTATTATTGGAAAATGTTCCTTTAAACATTAGAAATAACATTTGGTTCCAACATGATGGGGCACCTCCGCATTTTGATTTAAACGTGCGCCAACATCTAGATCAGCAATTTCCCCGCCGATGGATTGGAAGAGGAGGTCCCGTGGCCTGGCCAGCGCGTTCTCCCGATCTCAACCCCCTTGAATTTTTCCTTTGGGGTTATCTCAAATCTTTAGTTTACGAAACGCCTATCCGTAATGAGGAAGATCTCTTAGCAAGAATAATGGCGAGTTGTACACATGTAGAAGCTATTCCCGGAATAGTCCAATAGGCGAGTCAATGAACCGACGAACATGAACAAATAGTGATTTATTAATGTTATCCTAAACATTTTTTGTAATATAATACCAAAACCACTTTTCCTTTTTTATTCTACAACGGCTCATTTGCGGTCATATGTTTACTAAACAAAAAATGTTTGTTTTGATGTCCTCTACCACCCCTTAAAGTTTGTCGGTGTATTTTTGGGACACCCTGTATATGTCAGAAAAGTATCTGCTGTGTAAAATTCATTTTTATAATACTCAATACATTAACGACCTCGGTACGGTTTCACAGGAATAATGTAATAGGTATTAACCTTTTTGCGGATGATACACTTGTGAGTGTGTGTGGTAGTGATATTGAGAAGGCTTTTAGGAAAATGAATCATGAACAAAAAAATATTTCAAAATTGCTGAAAATGAATAAACGTAAGCTCAATACTTCAAAGACTAAAGCTATGGTAATTAGGACTAGGGTTAGTGATAGGACCAGTGTGATAGATTGTGATATTTCTATCGAAGAAGAGAGATGAACGAGATCAAGTACTTAGGAGTAGTAATAGATAATAGTCTATCATTCAAGAGTCATGTAGATTTCATAGTTAAGAACGTAGCTAACAAAATTGGTTTTTTTTTTAGGTAGGATTAGTACTAAGTTGAGTAGGGGAAGGAAGGGTAAAGTGCAATAGTAAACTTAATCCTCACATCAGAGGCTGTGTTTTTGTTGAATTGGTTTTTATTTTTGCGTTTTTTAGTTGATTCGGTTTTAAACTTGAGTCAACACATGTTCATACTAAATTTCCTCCACTAGAAATTAATGTAATTTAGTTTGTAATTAACCCTGTAAAGATTCCACTTTACCCAGCCAGTGGGGTAAAGTGGAATGCATTAAAATACACTTATGAGAGCAATTATCAGCACATCTGCTTATGAATGAAGGTTATATTAAATAAAATATTTCATCAGTTATTCAAATTAACACTTTATTCGAGCATTAATTTTCAAAATTAGCCTATATAGGCCTACAATAAAAAAAATGAAACAAACATTAAAAGAACTGAAGCTGTCCATGTCGCAACTCCCTATGTTTTCTGAACTTTCCTAGAACATTAGCAACAATAACACTACCATATTCATCAACTGGTGGAAAAACAAAAATGTTATGATGTCTTCGATAATTTCTCATAAATTTTACTTCCAGTTCATTGTTGTCAACTTTCTCAATTTGGGCTTCTCACATTCAAGTTCTATGTAGACATAGTCTCCTACATCGTAGGATGTACAATTTTGAAGATCAAATGCCTTTCTACCTTCTTCATCAGAAGTAATTGCTTCATCCAAAGGAGAATCACCACTATCTTGACAGAGTGTTTCTTCAACATCTGAATCTGATGATGAACTGTCTGGTTTTATATGTTTTTTTTTTTGTAGCAAACAATCGCTTTCTAGGGATGGGTTTGACTGCTTTTTCTTTTTCTTCTCTTAGTTGCTTTAGGTAGGGAGATGAAGTCACCATTGCAGTTCCTCCTTTCCGTTTTTGCGGATTAGCACGTGGACGAGCTTTTGGAAGTGGAATTATATCGAAAGGTGAAAATGAAGTGCGTGCCTGCTGTGAAGGTTCAGTTAATGGCCGGAAAGAAGCTGAAGGGGATGCCTGCTGTGAAGGTTCAGTTGATGGCCGGAAAGAAGCTGAAGGGGATGCCTGCTGTGAAGGTTCGGTAGATGGCCGGAAAGAAGATGAAGTGGAAGGCACTTCTGGCAAATTCTTTTCCTGTGATAGTACTGGTTGCTGCCTATCAGTGACATCAGCAGCAGCAAAATCTTCATCCTTGAAGATATGGCGATCAAAGGGCCAAATTCCTGTAGCTTTGAATGATGATACTGCGTTTTGTGGCGTTGCAGCTTTTAAAAATGCCTTTCCGAAGAGAGGACTAACATCATGTAAAGTGACAACTTTCCCAGGCTTGTTTCTCAGCCAACACTTTGCTTCCTGGGAATAAAACGTACTGAGTGAAAACATGAACCCAACATCAAGAGGTTGAAGTTTATGGCTGGTGTGCGGCGGAATCACTAGCATATGCACGTGCTTTTCTTTGCACTTATGCAATAAATTGACATTCTTGGTGTGTGTTGCATGTCCGTCGAGGATAAGTAACACTGGGTCATCCTGTGAGGGTTTTGTGTGCTCGATGAAGTGGTCAATAAATTTATCAAATATTTCCATTTGCATCCATCCTGAAGGGTGAGGTACCACGATGCTACCTGCTGGCAACCCAATATTAAACAATGGATTATGTCTCACACGAGGAAACACTAGAAGAGGTGGTACAAAAATCCCAGTTGCACTCATGGCAACTTCAACAGTTATTAGAACACCACGTTCTGCTGACGAAATAGCTCCAACCTGCTTCTTGCCCTTAATGGATAGAATTTTTGGCTGTTTGTTTGGAACTGTTGAAATCCCCTTTTCATCGCAATTAAAGATACGATGTGAACTCGTAACTTTCTTCCAAAATATTGAAAAACTTGTCAACTACAACTCTGTTGAATCCTGCGGCGCAAGCGAATGAAGTGCTTTCTGGTTGGCGCAAAGATAGTTTGAGATGCCTGTCTTTAAAGTGGTACAAAAAATCTTTACCAGCCATTTTATTTTCATGTGAAAATCGACGCGGTATTTTGTTAAGCTCTGCAAATTGATAAACTAATTGTCTGAACTCATCATTAGTTAATCCATAAAATCGTTTCTCCATTTCCAATAGAAAAACTAAAAGTTCGTTCTCTTGTTCAGCACTGAATGTGTTGGTGTAGCGTCCCAGTTTACCCCTACGAGCATCTTTGTAAAATCATAACAAAAACTTGAATTTCATTAATAGTACTGGTGCAATCATGAATAGAAACTGTGAAGAACTTACCTCTTTCGAAGTTCAAACTGCAGAATAACGCCTTTCTTCAAAATTATAGCTTCCACTGTTTTTAAAATTGCACTGAACTATCACAGAAAATTGATCTCAGACAAGATGTACTCCTTGTGAGTGAAAATCACCTGCGTAGCGCCATAACACTTTATGACAGTTTAGCCAACTGCACAAAAAGAGAGTTAATGTTAATACACATCTATTCCCGCTAAAAGTAGCAAATTTGAAAAGCTATTCCATTTTACCCTACCATTCCACATTACCCTTCCTTCCCCTACATCGACAAGAATGTCCATAACATCTTGATAAATTTTGCACTGAACAAATGCATCTGATTGATTGTCCTCTGAAAAGCTTTGCTTGTATTCATTAGTCGGAAAGAGTCATCGCATCAAACGGAAATTTGTGAGGTCCTTTGCAGAAATCTCTTCATTCAATTTTGCCAGCTTAGCTACTCCTTTTTCTTGATTAAAAGGATTTGATCCCTTCGTTTTTTTTTTTTTGACAAATTCATAAACGAGTTTCTTGATGGCAAGGTCTCCATCTAGGTAGAGTTGTGATAGGTCGAGAGTGTTTACCACCAATTGTAATTCAATTTTTTTCTTTTAATTGTCAAAGACACTTCCATGTTTTTGTTCTGGTCATTCATACCATTTAGACTCTCTCAATGATGGCATGTTTTAATTTCTAAAGTTCAGGATGTAATTTCAATCATTTTTCGACACAAAAAGAGCATCATAATAAACACAATATTTTTATTTTTATTCCTTCTATACGTAAGTAATATCCAGCATAACATTTTATATGATTTGTCCTCGATATATAAAATAACTTCAAGATATAATAGAGATATCCCCATTCCACTGGATAAAATCTATCAAACAAGGACACAACAAGGAAGGAATCGCATTTTTCGACCCTTTTTCACCACCTCTCAACAACGTATCATCATGCTCATTCTTTAAAGGGAGTGCAGGACATACGTCACAGTACAACACTGCGTATAAGTATATCTTTGTCTGGATTTCTGTGTATTACCCTCTCTTGCAATGTATATACGAGGGGAATCTATTAAGTAATTCTTCTATTATAAAATTTCTTATCAAAAACTTGTCTCAATTCGAACAAAATCCAAATCTCCGGATAAATGACATAAAAAACACCCCTCGTAACACACGTATCGGTCGGGAAAATCGTCCCTTCCTCGCTTGTACCCCCTCTATCGGCCACCCTTCTAAACGCTAACGACATATTAGATTTCAAAGTAGTGACGGCTCTATTTGTACCGTTTAGTAAGAAGACATGTCATCATGAATTTACCCCTGGATGCACAGGCAAACGATAGGGACCCGCCGTATATAACAAAAGACGACGATCCGCGTCGCTATTGGTCGCGTCCCGGAACGAGGGATGAACGACGTCCAATCGCCGGTAAATCCGGGCGGAGTCAACGTGTCCGGACAGGTTAGGCGTTCGGAATGTTGTCGTTCGGATCATACAGAATCTGCTGATGCACCTTTAAAACGTATATCTATACGCATATACTTGTTTGAAAAACGCGGCGAGTTAATCTCTTAGAATTCGTCTAGTCCGCGTATATCGTTATAGAATAAGAGACGATGTTAAAATCGCGATAACTTCAACAATTCAACAATCCTGGCCGACATAAAGCAAGAAAACGAATTAGATTGGGGGTGTGAGACCACCGGGTCCAATCAATCGCATAATCATCATCATCATCATCAAGATTACCACGAAGACGGTTACAGTGAAGACGATTATAAAATGGTAGAGACGTCCTCGCAACCGAATCCGCGCGCTTCAGCGGCGTCGCTGGTGGCGTCCGCCGCCGGGAACGCAGCTATCTTCGCACCGTCGAATTTCCTGGGAAATATGTTTTTGGGTGAAGGATTCAAACCGGTGTATAAGACTCGCGGTGTTTTAACGAATAATACGGCAGGGGCGACGCCTTCGACTAGCGCCGGATCCTTGTTTACTATCGATAGTATTCTGGCGCCGAGGCCGAAACAAGCGTCCCCGCAAAGGCCTAACGTTTTACATCATCCGACGCTACATCTTGGGCATATTGCGGCGGCCGCTTCCGGGTTTAGTCCGGCGTCGGCGGACTTTCTAGGTGAGTTCTTTTTTTTTTAATTGTTTGGGTTTGAATACTATTGTCTTGTTCCTACAAAAAATCGTTCTAAATATAATGACGACATGTTTCCCAAATCTTTCAAAGGAGAGATGTCGGCAGAGTTGGAATTATAAAAAGAAAAATAAGGAAAATATTCCAAAATTCAATTTGCGAAGATTAATAAATTTTTGTTTAAAGCCTGCTATGTATTAATTTTATACCTACTCTTGAATTAACATTGGAACATCTTCTCAAATTGAATTTTGGAATATTTTCCTTATTTTTCTTTTATAATTCCAACTCTGCCGACATCTCTCCTTTGAAAGATTTGGGAAACATGTCGTCATTATATTTAGAACTAACTTCAGTGTATTGTGGCTTGTGTTGACTGTGGGTGTTCTATAATCATGAAAAATTCGTATGCAGGTTTATTAGAAAGATCGCTTTAAGAATATTATGAATTGAACCTGGATCCTTCATAAGCATCGACTTCAGAGTTGAAATTAAAGGCTCTGGTTCATTAGATTTATCTTGAGATTTCGATTGGATTGAGTTACCTGCGATCTCGACGCAGGTAACTAAATCCAAGGTTCAGGTTCTTGATTTCTATCATTTGGAGAAAGAAGTAGATGTGACGAATGAAAGTTAGAGGACCTTAGAAAAGGTTGGTTTTGATCTCACCTCATCACCTCTAATAATATAATTGTCTACTCCTCAGAAGAGCCAACATTACTCCTATTTAATGTATTAGCTTCAAAGAAGGAACCTAAGCAGCATCAAAGTATCGGTAACCGAGATCGGAACTTCAGACAAGTCGTTGTTACGTTAATATCACTAAAAAAACGACTTTCTAGTTTTTCCTACTTTTATTTAAACTTTTGTGGTAATGATGTAGTTATTATTACTACAATTTGGAACTTAATAGTTTCAGTACTTCTAGGTAGCTTTCGAAGTTTCTGGAATGGGACTGTTACTATATAAAATAACTTTAAGGTGGCAGAAACTTTAAAGTGATATTTGACAGTCACTGTAACGTTGTTTTGTTACTAATATTTCACTTCTTCAAAGTTTTTATTACTTTATGCATTGAAAGTAACTACGACGTCGTTTCTACTTTTAAAATTCCTTCAAAGTTATGGAACTGTGGTGAAATTAATGATCTCGCTACTCACCAAAACTACTTAACAGTAATTTTTACTTCCCACTCCGCCAATAGTACTTTGCAGTAATTTCTGTAAAGTGCGCCATATTTACTGACAAACTGTAGGACGCCATTACATTAATTTCAATTACAAGGTTAGAAAAACATTTAAACACCTTTCACCAATTTCATGCATTTTTTTTATTGTCTTCCGAAAAAAAAATAATTGTAAAACATATATTTTGAGATGGCGCGTTTAATTTTTCAATCTATCAACATCACATTTGACAGAATTTTTTTAAGCGTTTTGAATTTCTTTGTACTCGAAACTCGTAAATCAGCAAAGTTGTGCGAACCCCTACAAGCGATATATTTCCTTAAACATACAAATATTATTTCTATTATGGTTGTCGCGGCTGAATAATGACGGGAGATGCTTAAAAGCTCTTTTTAAATATGTAAGAGAAAGACAAGGTAGCGATGACCACGCCGTTACGTCCCGTCACTTAGCTGGAACGTAAGTGCGACGTAGCGGTATAAGGAGCGGGGTAGTAATTTTTACGTAGCTATCACTTTCAAAATGTTTCCCATTTTGGTCGTTGGCACGTAATGGAAACGTGGCAATAACGTTCCCGTCATTAGTAACCACAACTTTACAATTCCCAACAACAGTCGCTGGGACGTAGCAACGACTAAAAATGCTGCTTGGGAATAACCTATATAGCCATATTATTTTTCTTTGTCTAATAAACTCATTACATGACCTTTATGATAATTTAACATTTTCTTCAGTACTCAAATGATTGGGGGGGGGGGAGGGGGAAGGTCCCTTACTATTACAATCTTTCAATGGTTTTATTAGAAAGATTGAACCTTTACATTTAAGAATGAAACACAAAATTATTCAAATTACTGCCACAGCTGGTTCTACAATACGCCATCCGATCAACCCCCAATTATGACGTACTTTGTCGTTTGTTTGGGCTTGAATTTCATGAATGGCAACTTCGATTTCGTATTTCACGGCTTCATTCGTCTCTGCAGAGGCTTAAATCACAGCTCCAAGGCGACCATTTGCTCCAAAAGCTCAATTGTGGAGCATTCATGCAATAAGTTAATAAGTCCAATTCTGCCATTTTTTAGCTGTTCACGGATCCTAAATTTTTATGATGATTTTGAGTGACATTTAAGTCTATTTTTACGTAAACGTTAATAAGTCATATATGCAGAAAAAAATCCAAATTGTACGACAAAACAAACAAATCGGGAAGACGAATAGGGGGGGGGGACCAGCTTGGGATGTGATGGGAAGGAGGAAGAACCGTGCACCCACTTCAGATAATTTAAATGTTTTGTTTTTCGCAGCCACTTCATTTTTTATTTGGGCCCAAACAAGCTCGATGAGATTCAATTCGCGGTGGTAAGGATATCCACCTTTCTCCATAACGATGATGGTTGCTTTTCAATTTTTTCGACTATGATATGATGCATTATCTGCATAATCAGTCGTTTTCTTTCCTTCAAACAATAATAAGCCATCTTTTACAAAGCCATCACAACTTCCAATGTGTAAGAAAATAAGACGACGTCCTTTTCCAGCTAGATTTTTTAATCCAGTTCTAAGTCCTTCGTTAAAGATTTGTCTACGACTGTGAATCCTTGTGTCAGTCCACACTTTCTGTTTCATCCAAACAGAAAATTGATCTGCCCTGAACTCTATATTGTGAAATATCTCTGAGATATTGTCGCCTCCATCTTACAATCTCATCTCTCTCGGTCAAAATGCTGTTTCTGCTCCTTTTTATGTATCTATAGAGGACATAGCACAATTATATAGATACATGTATCTCTATGTAATAAATAATAAATAATGCTTACTTAAAGTTCATTCGCTTCATTAACAAATACAAAGTTGATCGACTCATGTTTGGCAAATTTTCATTATTTTTTACTTGCACCAGCACCTTATCTAATATCAGAGGTTTATTTGCGCGTAATTTGGTCTTGCTTTCAACCAATGAGAATTCGCTGTCAAAGTGGTCCGTTCAGAAATTCGTTTCTCTACTTTAAAAATAGACTGTAGATCATTTTCTTTAGTGACATTCCGAATTCTGTCCTACATATCAGGTGTCTACTTTGACATTTGACAGTTTGACAATTTTGACAGTTGAAATGTTTTCATTTCAGGTTGCCCTCGTATATGCGAAGAAGGTTTAGATTTCTATCTCCATTTAATGTTTCTTCGAACATAACCGATCCAATGGGGAGATTCTCCAAAATGCCCATTCAAACGTTTAATCCAAAACACGATGTTGTTGGTCCTCCTGCTTTATTTTGTCTGCGATTTTGTACGGGCCAATACTGCTCCGTATTTCTATTGAACATTCCAGAATCCTCCTCCTCTTCTAACTTTCTTATCAACCAGTTGCAATACTCTAACCTTCTTAAATTATCACCTGGTTGTAAACTGTGGCTAACATGAAGCTAGATAGTTCGCCTGTTGTTGATGGATTATTATTTATTTAAAAAAATACAAAATTGAAGCAAACTCAACAAAAAAGCGTCTTGAATTTTATTGAAAAATATGTACTAAACATATATGATTTAATAACTGATGCAGCCTTTAAAAGTAGTCCTGAATACTCCACCATACTTATTATAAAATACCAACCCCACGTGACAAAAATTTTACAATCATCACGTTTTGCATGCCTGCTTAAACATTCCAAAAGATCGATACATTACGAAAGTGTCGAACGAGAGAATACATAGTAGTAGATTGTTCGCTAATGTGCCTCGGCAGATTGGAAACAGATCGAGTGGAAATATTCACGCAGCTTAAACTCTAAACGGCATACATAGATGCAGGTGTGAGAGCCGACACAACATCTTAATATTTCAATATTCTAATAGTCTCTCTCACGCGGCATCGCCTCAATTCCATCATCACCGAACGACGACAAATCCTTAAAAATGTTAAGCCAAAAAAAAAAGGATTCGCAGTAAAACTTATTATGAATTTTTAATATTAAAAATTAATACTCAAGCTAACATCTAAATTTGCATTGGATGACGTAGAAAAGAGCAATTCATCAGAAAGTTGGGGAAACTTAAAAATTCTGCATCGCCCCAACGGAAAAACAAACACGAATCGATATAGTAAAGGCTTGAGGTTGTTTGAAAATTATGAAATAATAATATTATTCTTTGAAACCCCAAGCGACTCGACTCCCTCTAATAGAACCGACCACGGGTAATATGCATGGAAACAAAGAGAGAGTATAGAGGGCCACGGTACAAACAAAAAAAAAAATTTCAACGTTGGAAGTTGGATGTCTAAAAAGAAAAATCCACGTTCGGATTTTTTTTTGCTCCCGAATATTTAAGACGATTTGACTCTCGTGGGAGTCGTATTTAAAAGCTTATTATTGTGTTTAGCATTCCCTTGGACCATCACCGTGGATATAACCGAGTGAAAGCATTTTTTCGTTTAACTAAAGGATGTGTTATACAATGGTGACCAAAACACATTAACGAAATTAAAAATCAACAGTTCAAATCATACAATTTTAAAGTAGTGTGTTTTTGTTCCTGTAAGCTTTTGTTTTAGAATTGTTTTAGAATCCTCCTGTGTTACTTCATTCAAATTTTTTCAAAATAAAAACCAAATTTGGATGTTCTAGTTGTTATAAATGTTGTTCCGAAATTTTCAATTTTTTTTTGGATTTGAATAAATTTTACCAAGTCCTTACTCGTTTCAAATCTTGTTGCAAGATTTCAAAATCAAAACTTGTATAGTTAAAAAGTTAATCTTGAAACTCTAAAATTATACCACCCCCTTCTTATTTTGGAAAATGAAGCAGATTGTTCCAAATTGTTCCCTAATTTTAGACTTCTATTTCAGACAGCTCATGAAATGATCTAGATAATCGAAATTTTGCAGCCCTTCCACCCCCTCCTTCCATCACATATTTTGCTCAAATTAACGCAAAAAATAAGATACTAAATTCTACCCTCCCCCCCGTATTTTTTTTGAAAATTTTAAATTAGAAGACTGTTGCAAACTACTCGAGTTCTTGTGACAAGTTTATCTTTTTACCTCTCATAGTACCTCTCCCATATCCCCTCCCTTGTTTTTATAATATTCTCTACATGTTTCGGCCTCTACAAATTTGTGCCATCTTCAGAAAAATAATCAAACATTATATTAAATTATTTTTTTCGAATTTTATTTATTCACAACTATCAAAGATGTCATGGCAATAATAATTAAATTAAAACAAATTTTTATTTTGGTGCCTTCTCCCTCTCCCCCCTCCCACAGATACACTTTTGAAGGTTGTTTCATGCTGCCTTGATCGTCAAAATTTTAAAATCAAAATTGAATGGCTCAAAATATAGTCAAAGCGCTTGCCAACCCCCCTTTTCTGAAAAAAAGAAGTCTTTCTAACTGTCTATATATATTTCTCCCCCCTTCTCCCTCCCTTCATCTTCCGGAATTTTGCTGTCCATATTATTTCTAAAGTGATATAATAATATTAATATTTCATGAAATAATTAAATTAAAATTAAAAATTTTCTGTCCTGCCACTCTTTTAGAAATTTTGCTGCCCTATCCCCCTTTTTTGGAAAAATAAAATAAGTTTGCTCTGATGTTGAGAAAGAACATTCTCTAATTTTCTACTCTTTTCGAAATTTCTCTGCACTAAATTCTAAAATTCGGTTTTTGAAAAAATTCCTTTGAAAAGGGGGATCTTTTCAAAAACCGACTTTTTAAAACTTGTGCTGTTCGGTGTGATTATAAAGTTTAATCTCGTTACCTGATATATTTTATTAAATCCTTAAGAAAAAAAAAAAATTCTCTGCATCTCCTTGCTCTTTTCAAAATTTCTATGCCTCATCCCCATTTTTTTAAATTGTGGTAGTTTGTTCTAATAATTTTTTGCTCTATATTATTCTAAATTTTAAGCTCTCTACTTGACAAATTTTATTAAATAATTGAAAGAAAGGAAATGATCTGTCTTCTTGCGCTTTTTAAAATTTCGTTACCACATCCCCCTTTTTTGAAAATAGAATTCTTTTAAATATATTATTCTACAGTTTAAGGCTTTCTTCTTGACATATTTTTATGAAATAATTGAGAAAAAGGAAATTCGTTGCTTTCCTAATATTTTTCGAATTTTTACATCGTTCTCCCCTTTTTGAAAATGGATTTTTTAAGAGTTATCTAGGTTGTTCTAATATATTATTCTATGGTTTAGTCTTTTCTGTTATCATATTTTATGAAATAATTGAATGAGAGGAAATTCTTCAGTTTCCTCAACGTTTTCGAAATTTCTCTCCCCTATTTTCAAAATTTAATTTTTTAAAGAGTTGTTGCTAGACTGTTATAATATATTATTCTACAGTTTAAGCATTATCCTCCATATATATATTTCATGAAATAATTCAAAGAAATGGAAATTCTTGTCTTTCTAACTTTTTTCGAAATTTTACTGCATCTTTTCCCCCTTTTTTGAAAATAGATTTTTTTTTTTTTGTGCTAGGTTGTTCTAATATATTAGTCTACTGTTTAAGCTTCGTCCTCCATATATTTCATGAAATAATTGAAAGAAATGAAATTCTTGACTTTCCTAACTTTTTTCGAAATTTTACTGCAGTATTCCCTCCTTTTTCGAAAAATTGATTTTCTCAAGAGTTGTGCCAGACTGTTTTAATATATTAAACTACTGTTTAAGCTTCCTCATCCATATATTTCATGAAATAATTGAAAGAAATGAAATTCTTGACTTTCCTATCATTTTTCGAAATTTCACTGCATCTTTCCCCCCTTTTTTTGAAAATTGGTTTTTTCCAGACTTGTATTAGACTGTTTTAATATATTATTCTACTGTTTAAGCTTTCTCCTCCATATATTTCATGAAATAATTAAAAAAGAAATGAAATTCTTGACTTTCCTATCATTTTCGAAATTTTACTGCATCTTTCCCTCTTTTTTTGAAAATTGCTTTTTTCTCAAGAGTTGTGCCGGACTGTTTTAATATATTAAACTACTGTTTAAGCTTTCTCATCCATATATTTCATGAAATAATTGAAAGAAATGAAATTCTTGACTTTCCTATCATTTTTCGAAATTTTACTGCATCTTTCCCCCCTTTTTTTGAAAATTGTTTTTTTCTCAAGAGTTGCGCCCGACTGTTCTAATATATTAAACTACTGTTTAAGCTTCCTCATCCATAGATTTCATGAAATAATTGAAAGAAATGAAATTCTTGTCTTTCCTAACTTTTTCGAAATTTTGCTGCATTTTTCCCCCTTTTTTTTGAAAATTGTTTTTTTCTCAAGAGTTGTGCCGGACTGTTCTAATATATTATTCTGCTGTTTAAGCTTTCTCCTCCATATATTTCATGAAATAATTGAAAGAAATGAAATTCTTGTCTTTCCTAACTTTTTCGAAATTTTACTGCATCTTTCCCCCCTTTTTTGAAAATGGATTTTTTCAAAAGTTATGCTAGACTGTTTTAATATATTATTCTACAGTTTAGGGCTTTCTTCTAGACATATTTTATGAAATAATTAAGAAAAAAGGACATTCTTTAGTTTCCTAACCTCTTTCGAAATTTTACTGCAGTGTTCTCCCCTTTTTTCAAAATTTAATTTTTAAAGAGTCATTCTAAATTATTCTAATATATTATTCTACAGTTTAGGGTCTTCTTCTTGACATATTTTATTAAATAATTAAGAAAAAAGGACATTCTTGAGTTTCCTAACCTTTTTCGAAATTTTACTGCAGTGTTCTCCCTTTTTTTCAAAATTTATTTTTTTTAAAGAGTCATCCTAAATTATTCTAATATATTATTCTACAGTTTAGGGTCTTCTTCTTTACATATTTTATTAAATAATTGAGAGAAAAAAAAATTAACTTTTAACTTTTTCGAAATTTTACTGCAGCGTTCTCCCCTTTTTTGAAAATCATTTTTTTTAAGTCTTCTTCTTGAGTTATGCTAGATTGTTATAATATATTTTTATATAGTTTAACCTAAATTCTTGACATATTTTATTAAATGATTGAGAAAAAAAATTCTTTAGTTTCCTCACCTTTTTCGAAATTTTACTACACCGTTCCCCATTTTTTAAAAATCGAATTTTTTAAGAGTTGTGTTAGATTGTTATCATATATTATTCTACGGTTTAAACTTTCTTCTCAAAATATTTTATGAAATAACTAAGAGAAAGGACATTCTTGACTTTTCTACCAATTTCTCCAAATTTTACTGTATCCTTCCCCCCTTTTTTGAAAATCGATTATTTTCAAGAGTTGTGCTAGATTTTCTAATATATTACACTGCATTTTAAGCTTTCTCCTTTATATATTTTATGAAATAATTGAAAAAATTAAATTCTGGTTTTTTCTAACCTTTTCGAAATTTTACTCCATCTTTCCCCACTTTTTTGAAAATCAATTTTAGGAGTTTTTCTCTATTGTTTTAAAAGGTTTGCTCTATATTATTCTAAAGTATAAGCTTGCTACTTGGCATATTTCATTAAATAATTAAAATAGGAAATTCTCTTACCAGTTCCCCCTTTTTTTGAAAAAAAAATCCGAAATTTTTACATGGGTTGACACATAGTAATTCGAGGAGACAACCTATTTTTGGACATTAAAATATCTAGTAAGTAATAAACGTGTAAGCCAAAAATAAATAAAACATTTTTGGGAAGGATCACAAACTTTTGGTAGTCATGGTATATCAAACAAAAGACTTTTCAAATCCGCGTAGGCAAATCTGTGTTTTAATGCATCGCAAAAATGGAATTTATGTGTTAGTGTTTTTTGTCGGCGGCTTTCTCTCCCGTTCAGAGATTTAGCTTAATGCATCGCCGACCAAAGCTTTTAAATTTGCGGATTCTTCTGGAATAATTTAACCTAAATTTGGATGAAAATATGTATAAAAATAAAACGGAATACTAGTATATAGAATTATTTTGCATTTCAGCTATGGCTTATCCTGGTCTATACCCTGGTTACGTTCACGCTTTAGCGGCGGCCTCAAGCCGCTTCAATGAGTGGTGTACCTCACGGTCATCATCCGCAACACCAACCACCGAAAAGAAAACGAAGACATCGGACAATTTTCAGCGAAGAACAACTGGAACAGTTAGAAGCTACATTCGAACAAACTCATTATCGATGTCGTCCTGAGGGAACAACTAGCTTTGAAAGTCGATTTAAAAAGGAAGAGTAGAGGTAAGATTTTTTTCGTGTATAAATTTTTGGTTAAAACCTATAATACTTAGTGATTATCAAAGAGGTAAGGACAACGAGAAAAATAAACAATGCACACATGCATATATGTATAAATAGAAGAAAGGCTCAAATATTTTCTCATCTAGTTAGACATGTGTAAATGGGATTAAATATTTATTCATGCGCCTTAACTTATAGTGGCTGTGGCAGGTCTCTCTCTTTTCGTATTAGTATTAATGTTATTTAAGATGTACGTTGTCGTAGTAGTAGAGCCAATTATAATTATCTACTTAAGTGTAAGTCTTTGGTTGTGAGGGATGATGAGCTGAGCAAACAGGTTGTTGGTATTAGCGATAGAGTGTGAAGAAGTTAATGCACGGACATGGAAAATACAAAGAGGACCACTCGAAGATCCACTGTCAACAGCAATAACGTGTCGCTGACGTATTATGCATACACAACCGGCTACCTACACAATTCTGTAGACGTTTATGCATACACACACACGAACACTGATATTCAGTAGCTTCGTAACACCAACTCGTTATTTGCCAGTAAATTTATTCTATTTTTAAAAAGTGTCTCTTTAAGGCGGCGATGCCTACCCATACCTACCGTTTAGAATAATCCGTTTGATTTTTAGATTCAATTTGTTCACGTAGGTTAAATTGTTGCTCTTGTTGGACTATCTCTCTTGGTGATTTCAATGCTGACTGTATATGAAGTCTTATAACATGTTTCTGATCATCTTTTCCAAATTTTCTGTATCGATATCTATCCTGTTATAAAATCTGGAAAGCTATGCCATGGTTGATGTTTTCTACTCTCGTAAGATTGATTAAACAATCCATAGAAAAGCCATCAACATCAACTCTGAGGAAATTTTGGATAAAGATCTCGGCTTATAAAGTTCAATTTGGTCTCAGAACTACTAAAGCCTCATGATCATCCGATGGGTTTTGGCTTCGCCCAATGAGATGTGGAGATCCCTTAGCCGAAGATGATTCGAAGGAGCCCTCTTCACTTCAAAAAAAAAAAATGTTCCGAAAATCCAAACGTCATCACTGAAACCAATACACCCAAAACGAGTGATTGTTTTGGGTGGATTGGTAAACTTTGTTTGGTTTCAACAGGACCTCTATTTGACACATGACAACGTAACGATTAAGAACTTTTAGGGACCGTTTCCAAAAATCGAGTAATCAACCGAAAGGCTATGATTTGCCTCGGTTGGGCTATTTTTTGTGGATAAATCTTACGCTAACCATCCAGAAACGATTTTATTGAAACACAAAATCGAAATTGCTATTAAATGAAATTCAAGTCCAAACAATCGAGAAAAGGTCTGGCTGTAGAGCTTCCAGTTTCCTGCGTCATAGTAAAGTACGCATACAGGGTGTTCGCCACTAATGTAAACTTGGCTTCTTCAGGGCTTAAAACTAGGTGGGGGTGGTCAGAATGTTTTGCCTCTAACCTCACCTACTCACCTGGTTTTACTCCCGAAGAAGCCCTTGCGATAGTGGCGAAACATTTTCGTCTTTGAAAAAACTTGCGATTCCGAATGTTTGGACTTAAGAGTTAATTAAGATGCTATTTCGTTCTAAAATATTTTCAAAACCGTATACTGATTCCGGTAATACCGGAAGTCGTCATTAACTTCCTTATTTTAAATAGAACACCCCATATATTATCTCATTTTTGAATTTACGAGGAAATTTCATGATGAGTTCTATATAGTTTCCTATACCTATTTTCATTTGTTTCTTAGATATCTTGATTATTTTGAAAATTTTGAAATATATGTAGCTTTATTTTGAATACTGCGCTTTTTAGCCGTTTTTCGAAACTGATGGTAAGCGCTACTTGCGTGAACGAACACTCCAGATGGTACTTTTAAAATTCACATTAACAACAGTTTATTATATACAGGGTGTCTAACATTTTATTACCAATGACATCATATTCAAAATTGAAAAGCTCAGTTTTTCTAAAACAACACTGCAATTATTAGATGATCTAATTATTTTCTGCATATTTCATGTTGTAACCAACAAACCAGCTGCCAAAATACATTTGACAGCACAAGGAAACAGTCCACACTTTCTGTTTCATCCAAACAGAAAATTGATCTGCCCTGAACTCTATATTGTGAAATATCTCTAGAGATATTGTCGCCTCCATCTTACAATCATCATCTCTCTCGGTCAAAATGCTGTTTCTGCTCCTTTTTATGTATCTATAGAGGACATAGCACAATTATATAGATACATGTATCTCTATGTAATAAATAATAAATAATGCTTACTTAAAGTTCATTCGCTTCATTAACAAATACAAAGTTGATCGACTCGTGTTTGGCAAATTTTCATTATTTTTACTTGCACCAGCACCTTATCTAATATCAGAGGTTTATTTGCGCGTAATTTGGTCTTGCTTTCAACCAATGAGAATTCGCTGTCAAAGTGGTCCGTTCAGAAATTCGTTCTCTACTTTAAAAATAGACTATAGATCATTTTCTTTAGTGACATTCCGAAGTCTGTCCTACATATCAGGTGTCTACTTTGACATTTGACAGTTTGACAATTTTGACAGTTGAAATGTTTTCATTTCAGGTTGCCCTCGTATATGAAGAAGGTTTAGATTTCTATCTCCATTTATGTTTCTTCAAACATAACCGATCCAATGGGAGATTCTCCAAAATGCCCATTCAAACGTTTAATCCAAAACACGATGTTGTTGGTCCTCTTGTTTTATTTTGTCTGCGATTTTGTACGGGCCAATACTGCTCCGTATTTCTATTGAACATTCCAGAATCCTCCTCCTCTTCTAACTTTCTTATCAACCAGTTGCAATACTCTAACCTTCTTAAATTATCACCTGGTTGTAAACTGTGGCTAACATGAAGCTAGATAGTTCGCCTGTTGTTTGATGGATTATTATTTATTTAAAAAAATACAAAATTGAGCAAACTCAACAAAAAAAGCGTCTTGAATTTTATTGAAAAATATGTACTAAACATATATGATTTAATAACTACAGCCTTTAAAAGTAGTCCTGAATACTCCACCATACTTATTATAAAATACCAACCCCACGTGACAAAAATTTTACAATCATCACGTTTTGCATGCCTGCTTAAACATTCCAAAAGATCGATACATTACGAAAGTGTCGAACGAGAGAATACATAGTAGTAGATTGTTCGCTAATGTGCCTCGGCAGATTGGAAACAGATCGAGTGGAAATATTCACGCAGCTTAAACTCTAAACGGCATACATAGATGCAGGTGTGAGAGCCGACACAACATCTTAATATTTCAATATTCTAATGGTCTCTCTCACGCGGCATCGCCTCAATTCATCATCACCGAACGACGACAAATCCTTAAAAATGTTAAGCCAAAAAAAAAGGATTCGCAGTAAAACTTATTATGAATTTTAATATTAAAAATTAATACTCAAGCTAACATCTAAATTTGCATTGGATGACGTAGAAAAGAGCAATTCATCAGAAAGTTGGGGAAACTTAAAAGTTCTGCATCGCCCCCAACGGAAAAACAAACACGAATCGATATATTAAAGGCTTGAGGTTGTTTGAAAATTATGAAATAATAATATTATTCTTTGAAACCCCAAGCGACTCGACTCCCTCTAATAGAACCGACCACGGGTAATATGCATGGAAACAAAGAGAGAGTATAGAGGGCCACGGTACAAACAAAAAAAAAATTTCAACGTTGGAAGTTGTATGTCTAAAAAGAAAAATCCACGTTCGGATTTTTTGCTCCCGAATATTTAAGACGATTTGACTCTCGTGGGAGTCGTATTTAAAAGCTTATTATTGTGTTTAGCATTCCCTTGGACCATCACCGTGGATATAACCGAGTGAAAGCATTTTTTCGTTTAACTAAAGGATGTGTTATACAATGGTGACCAAAACACATTAACGAAATTAAAAATCAACAGTTCAAATCATACAATTTTAAAGTAGTGTGTTTTTGTTCCTGTAAGCTTTTGTTTTAGAATTGTTTTAGAATCCTCCTGTGTTACTTTAAAATTTTTTCAAAATAAAAACCAAATTTGGATGTTCTAGTTGTTATAAATGTTGTTCCGAAATTTTGAAAGTTATTTCAATTTTTTTGTGGATTTGAATAAATTTTACCAAGTCCTTATTCGTTTCAAACCTTGTTGCAAGATTTCAAAATCAAAACTTGTATAGTTAAAAAGTTAATCTTGAAACTCTAAAATTATACCACCCCCTTCTTATTTTGGAAAATGAAGCAGATTGTTCCAA
The DNA here is from genome assembly GCA_023690525.1 of Holotrichia oblita. Taxonomy (NCBI): domain Eukaryota; kingdom Metazoa; phylum Arthropoda; class Insecta; order Coleoptera; family Scarabaeidae; genus Holotrichia; species Holotrichia oblita. The sequence goes on along the minus strand of CM043019.1, from coordinate 6,917,146 downwards.
ATTGTTCCCTCATTTTAGACTTCTATTTCAGACAGCTCATGAAATGATCTAGATAATCGAAATTTTGCTGCCCTCCCACCCCCTCATTCCGTCACATATTTCGCTTAAATTAACGCAAAAAATTAGATACTAAATTCAACCCCCTCCCCAATATTTTTTTGAAAATTTTAAATTAGAAGACTGTTGCAAACTACTCGAGTTCTTGTGACAAGTTTATCTTTTTACCTCTCATAGTACCTCTCCCATATCTCCTCCCTTGTTTTTATAATATTTTCTACATGTTTCGGCCTCTACAAATTTGTGCCATCTTCAGAAAACTAATCAAACATTATATTAAATAATTTTTTTCTAATTTTATTTATTCACAACTATCAAAGATGTCATGGCAATAATAATTTAATTAAAACAACTTTTTATTTTGGTGCCCCTCTCCCCTTCCATACAGACACACTTTTGTCAAAATTTTAAAATCAAAATTGAATGGCTCAAAATATATGTCGAAAACGTCAAAGCCAACCCCCCCCATTTCTGAAAAAAAGAAGTCTTTTTAACTGTCTAAGTTTTCTAATTCATATATTTCCCCCCTTTTTTGAAAGTGTAGATTTGTTTTAAATCATCCCAAAGTTGTAGTGAATAGAAAGAGCTTCTATTTGACATATTCCACTAAATAATTGATAAATACGAAATTCCTCCCCCCCCCTTTCTTCCTCTCTTCATCGTCCGGAATTTTGCTGTCCATCTTATTTCTAAAGTGATCTAATAATATTAATATTTCATGAAATAATTAAATTGAAATTAAAACCTTTCTGTCCTGCCACTCTTTTAGAAATTTTGTTGCCCTATCCCCCCTTTTTGGAAAAATAAAATAAGTTTGCTCTCATGTTGAGAAAGAACATTCTCTAATTTTCTACCCTTTTCGAAATTTCGCTGCACTAAATTCTAAAATTCGGTTTTTTGAAAGAATTCCTTTGAAAAGGGGGGGGATCTTTTCAAAAACCGACTTTTTAAAACTTGTGCTGTTCGGTGTGATTATAAAGTTTAATCTCGTTACCTGATATATTTTATTAAATCCTTAAGAAAAAGAAAATTCTCTGCATCTCCTTGCTCTTTTCAAAATTTCTATGCCTTATCCCCCATTTTTTTAAATTGTGGTAGTTTGTTCTAATAATTTTGCTCTATATTATTCTAAATTTTAAGCTCTCTACTTGACAAATTTTATTAAATAATTGAAAGAAAGGAAATGATCTGTCTTCTTGCGCTTTTTAAAATTTCGTTACCACATCCCCCCTTTTTTGAAAATAGAATTCTTTTAAATATATTATTCTACAGTTTAAGGCTTTCTTCTTGACATATTTTATGAAATAATTGAGAAAAAGGAAATTCGTTGCTTTCCTAATATTTTTCGAAATTTTACTACATCGTTCTCCCCTTTTTTGAAAATGGATTTTTTAAGAGTTATCCTAGGTTGTTCTAATATATTATTCTATGGTTTAGTGCTTTTCTGTTATCATATTTTATGAAATAATTGAATGAGAGGAAATTCTTCAGTTTCCTCAACGTTTTCGAAATTTTTCCCCCTTTTTTCAAAATTTAATTTTTTAAAAAGTTGTGCTAGAGGGTTATAATATATTATTCTACAGTTTAAGCTTTCTCCTCCATATATATTTCATGAAATAATTGAAAGAAATGTAATTTTTGACTTTCCTAACCTTTTTCGAAATTTTACTGCACTGTTCCCCCCTTTTTTGAAAATCGATTTTTTTTAAGTTGTGCTAGGTTGTTCTAATATATTAATATACTGTTTAAGCTTTGTCCTCCATATATTTCATGGAATAATTGAAAGAAATGAAATTTTTGTCTTTCCTAACTTTTTTCGAAATTTTACTGCAGTATTCCCTCCTTTTTTGAAATTGATTTTTTTTAAGACTTATCTAGATTGTTCTCATATATTATTCTACAGCTTAAGCTTCTTTTTTGACATATTTTATTAAATAATTGAGAAAAAGAAAATTCTTGACTTTCCTATCATTTTTCGAAATTTCACTGCATCTTTCTCCCCTTTTTTTGAAAATTGGTTTTTTTCCAGACTTGTATTAGACTGTTTTAATATATTATTCTACTGTTTAAGCTTCCTCGTCCATATATTTCATGCAATAATTGAAAGAAATGAAATTCTTGTCTTTCCTAATACTTTTCGAAATTTCACTGCATCTTTCCCCCTTTTTTTTGAAAATTGGTTTTTTTCCAGAGTTGTATTAGACTGTTTTAATATATTATTCTACTGTTTAAGCTGCCTCATCCATATATTTCATGAAATAATTGAAAGAAATGAAATTCTTGTCTTTCCTAACTTTTTCGAAATTTTGCTGCATCTTTCCCCCTTTTTTTTGAAAATTGTTTTTTTTCCAGACTTGTATTAGACTGTTTTAATATATTATTCTACTGTTTAAGCTTCCTCATCCATATATTTCATGCAATAATTGAAAGAAATGAAATTCTTGTCTTTCCTAACTTTTTCGAAATTTCACTGCATCTTTCCCCCCTTTTTTTGAAAATTGGTTTATTTCCAGACTTGTATTAGACTGTTTTAATATATTATTCTACTGTTTAAGCTTTCTCCTCCATATATTTTATGAAATAATTGAAAGAAATGAAATTCTTGTCTTTCCTATCATTTTTCGAAATTTTGCTGCATCTTTCCCCCCTTTTTTTGAAAATTGTTTTTTTTCCAGACTTGTATTAGACTGTTTTAATATATTATTCTACTGTTTAAGCTTCCTCATCCATATATTTCATGCAATAATTGAAAGAAATGAAATTCTTATCTTTCCTAATGCTTTTCGAAATTTCACTGCATCTTTGCCCCCTTTTTTTGAAAATTGTTTTTTTCTCAAGAGTTGTGCCGGACTGTTCTAATATATTAAACTACTGCTTAAGCTTTCTCCTCCATATATTTCATGAAATAATTGAACGAAATGAAATTCTTGTCTTTCCTAACTTTTTCGAAATTTTACTGCATTTTTCCCCCCTTTTTTGAAAATGGATTTTTTTCAAAAGTTATGCTAGACTGTTTTAATATATTATTCTACAGTTTAGGGCTTTCTTCTAGACATATTTTATGAAATAATTAAGAAAAAAGGACATTCTTTAGTTTCCTAACCTCTTTCGAAATTTTACTGCAGTGTTCTCCCCTTTTTTCAAAATTTAATTTTTTAAAGAGTCATTCTAAATTATTCTAATATATTATTCTACAGTTTAGGGTCTTCTTCTTGACATATTTTATTAAATAATTCAGAGAAAAAAAAAATCTGAACTTTTTCGAAATTTTACTGCAGCGTTCCCCCCTTTTTTGAAAATCATTTTTTTTAAGAGTTATGCTAGATTTTTATAATATATTTTTATATAGTTTAACCTAAATTCTTGACATATTTTATTAAATGATTGAGAGAAAGGAAATTCTTTAGTTTCCTCACCTTTTTTTCGAATTTTTACTACACCGTTCCCCCTTTTTTAAAAATCGAATTTTTTAAGAGTTGTGTTAGATTGTTATCATACATTACTCTACGGTTTAAACTTTCTTCTTAACATATTTTATGAAATAACCGAGAGAAAGGACATTCTTGACTTTTCTACCAATTTCTCCAAATTTTACTGTATCCTTCCCCCCTTTTTTGAAAATCGATTTTTTTCAAGAGTTGCGCTAGATTTTCTAATATATTACACTGCATTTTAAGCTTTCTCCTTTATATATTTTATGAAATAATTGAAAGAAATTAAATTCTGGTTTTTTTCTAACCTTTTTCGAAATTTTACTCCATCTTTCCCCACTTTTTTGAAAATCGAATTTTTAGGAGTTTTTCTCTATTGTTTTAAAAGGTTTGCTCTATATTATTCTAAAGTATAAGCTTGCTACTTGGCATATTTCATTAAATAATTAAAATAGGAAATTCTCTTACCAGTTCCCCCCTTTTTTTGAAAAAAAAATCCCGAAATTTTTACATGGGTTGACACAATAGTAATTCTAGGGAGACAACCTATTTTTGAGCACTAAAATATCTAGTAAGTAATAAACGTGTGAGCCAAAAATAAATAAAACATTTTGGGAAGTAGAGATCACAAACTTTTGGTAGTCATGGTATATCAAACAAAAGACTTTTCAAATCCGCGTAGGCAAATCTGTGTTTAATGCATCGCAAAAATGGGAATTTATGTGTTAGTGTTTTTTGTCGGCGGCTTTCTCTCCCGTTCAGAGATTTAGCTTAATGCATCGCCGACCAAAGCTTTTAAATTTGCGGATTCTTCTGGAATAATTTAACCTAAATTTGGATGAAAATATGTATAAAAATAAAACGGAATACTAGTATATAGAATTATTTTGCATTTCAGCTATGGCTTATCCTGGTCTATACCCTGGTTACGTTCACGCTTTAGCGGCGGCCTCACAAGCCGCTTCAATGAGTGGTGTCCCTCACGGACATCATCCGCAACACCAACCACCGAAAAGAAAACGAAGACATCGGACAATTTTCAGCGAAGAACAACTGGAACAGTTAGAAGCTACATTCGAACAAACTCATTATCCCGATGTTGTCCTGAGGGAGCAACTAGCTTTGAAAGTCGATTTAAAAGAGGAAAGAGTAGAGGTAAGATTTTTTTTTCGTGTATAAATTTTTAGTTAAAACCTATAATACTTAGTGATTATCAAAGAGGTAAGGACAACGAGAAAATAAACAATGCACACATGCATATATGTATAAATAGAAGAAAGGCTCAAATATTTTCTCATCTAGTTAGACATGTGTAAATGGGATTAAATATTTATTCATGCGCCTTAACTTATAGTGGCTGTGGCAGGTCTCTCTCTTTTCGTATTAGTATTAATGTTATTTAAGATGTACGTTGTCGTAGTAGTAGAGCCAATTATAATTATCTACTTAAGTGTAAGTCTTTGGTTGTGAGGGGATGATGAGCTGAGCAAACAGGTTGTTGGTATTAGCGATAGAGTGTGAAGAAGTTAATGCACGGACATGGAAAATACAAGAGGACCACTCGAAGATCCACTGTCAACAGCAATAACGTGTCGCTGACGTATTATGCATACACAACCGGCTACCTACACAATTCTGTAGACGTTTATGCATACACACACACGAACACTGATATTCAGTAGCTTCGTAGCCACCCAACTCGTTATTTGCCAGTAAAATTTATTCCTATTTTAAAAGTGTCTCTTTAAGGCGGCGATGCCTACCCATACCTACCGTTTAGAATAATCCGTTTTGATTTTTAGATTCAATTTGATGACGTAGGTTAAATTGTTGCTCTTGTTGGACTATCTCTCTTGGTGATTTCAATGCTGACTGTATATGAAGTCTTATAACATGTTTCTGATCATCTTTTCCAAATTTTTCTGTATCGATATCTATCCTGTTATAAAATCTGGAAAGCTATGCCGTGGTTAGTGTTTGCTACTCTCGTAAGATTGATTAGCCGAAAACATTGCTGCTGTGTGCTTGAAAAGCCATCAACATCAACTCTGAGGGAAATTTTGGATAAAGATCTCGGCTTATAAAGTTCAATTAGTCCAAGAACTATAAAGCCTCATGATCATCCGATGGGTTTTGGCTTCGCCCAATGAGATGTGGAGATCCCTTAGCCGAAGATGATTCAGAAGGAGCCCTCTTCCACTTCAAAAAAATGTTCAAAAAATCCAAACGTCATCACTGAGGAGCCAATACACCCAAAACGAGTGATTGTTTTGGGTGGATTGGTGGCAACATTGTTTGGTTTCAACAGGACGCCTCTATTTGACACACAGCCAACGTAACGATTGAAAACTTTTAGGCACCGTTTCCAAAAATCGAGTAATTTAGCCGAAAGGCTATGATTTGCCTCCGTTGGGCTAATTTTTGTGCCTAAATGTTATGCTAACCATCCAGAAATGGTTGAAACACAAAATCGAAATTGCTATGAAATGAAATTCAAGCCCAAACAATCGAAAAACTAAATGATATCGAAGGCTTCCACGGTCTCAGTCTCTGTTATGAGGGCTTTGACGGCCTCATAGTAAAGTACATATATACAATGCAAAATAAAAAAAAAAACGAAAATGAAAAATTAAAAACAAAAATATAGAAATATATACAACTTACTCAAACTCGACGTTTCGTCACTAATGCAAGTGGCTTCTTCAGGAGCAAAACTAGGTGAGGTTGACACGTCGGCACCTTCTGGCACCCGTCACCTAGTTTCGCTCCTGAAGCAGCCAGTTACATTAGTGGCGAAACGTCGAGTTTGAGTAAGTTGTAATTATTTTTGAGTTATTATAAATACAGGGTGTCCCACCTGACGCGGTTTCTTTGATAATTAGTTTATTTTACAGTAAGCATAGAGAAAAAAGTTTCAAATAAAAGTAAATTATCGAAGAAATCGCATCAGTTCGGACACCCTGTATATATATAAGAGGAAAAAAAGCATTGGTGATTTTCCTTAAAAAAAAATCGATACTTCATAAAGGCAAACTTACCATCATTTCAATAATCGAACTCACTAACGACCCTGAGATTAACGAATTTGTGAATATTATAGGAAATCGTTAACGAAGGATTTTTATCTCATATTACGGTTGAAATCTGGAAGCCCTCGTAATAGAGAATCGAACCGTGGAAGCCTTCGATATAATGACAGATCTGCGGTGACCTCGAAATGCTATTGCTTTCTCTACGAATGTAACTAACAGATGAATAACGACCGTGATGATTAACCCAAAATTTATGAAAAAAAAAATTTTAGTTCCAATAAGAGACAAGCGAGAAAGAAGACAAGATTCAACCACGATTTAGTATATAGAATTAGGGTTGATGGAAAATCTTCTTAAAGCTTTGGATAAACATGGTCAGGGTTTTGGGTATTTATAAAAAAATTGTCCTAAACTCAGGCGAAAACATTCAAACAACCATGCTCTAATTTTCTGCCAACAACAAGGAACTTTTTAGAAACTTTTTGAAGCCTTATCAACCTAGATGCCGCAATATTTTACACTCACATTTAGTGTGCAGAAACCGAGAATTAATGTTTCACGCGTGGTTTGACATGTGGCTCCATCTTGTTGAAACCAAGAACCAGAAAACTGCGTTATCATAGTACGATAACGTTTGACATTTACCGTTAACGCATTACCGTCCTCATCTTCAAACAAATACGATCCAATTATTCCTCCAGACCACAATGCACACCAACCAGTGACACGTTTCGGATGGATTGCTTTCTGATGAATTATTCCTGGATTTTTTTAGCTCCAAATGCTGCAATTTTGACCACGACTAGTGAAGCCATCGAGGTGAAAATTAGCCTCATTACTGAAAACGATTTTGCCCACAAAATCGGCATTCACTTCTAATTTGCTCGAGGATCCTCTTCATTGTGCACGATCTTCTTCTTCTTCTTCTTCTTCTTATTGGCACCGTGATCCATAGGAGATCCACTCAGCCATGCCCGAACTCATGAGAATTGAGCACTAAAGCTCGTCTGGAAAAAACCCATATCCTCATGAAAACTGATGAGTCCAAATGTATATAATGACTAGCAAAAGCGAAAGCAAAAACTACAGCTCAGTCGATGCAAACTACACTACTAATAGCACTACAGAAAAAAAAAGCACTACTACAGCGTTCTACACAATTTTGCTTTAATGAATTTGTACAGTAGCATGAATAACTTCTCATCCTCTTTGGCCAAAATACTCGAAATATTGAAGGGGGGATGCAATCCGTGACTCAGTAGTTCAATTTGGAGGTCGTTGATCTGCTGAACTCTTCGTTGACAACCAAAAAATATATGATTAGCGTCTTCTTCATCTCCGCAGTCGCAATTCGGACTCTCTGTTAAATGGAGTCGGAACAAATGAGCCCTTAACTGATTGTGCCCAAATCTTAGCCTGCACAGCGTAGTAATAAATTTTCTACCTCGGTACCCCATCCCATGAAACCAAGGATTCTCTGTACGTCCGCTCGATGCCATTTTATACTTTGACCTTTTGTAGAAAGTCTGTTCTCTGCTGCCCACTGGTGTTTTAGGTTATTTAAGCTAGTGTTTTTAAGAGCTAAAGGAAATACCATCCTTTCCATAGGCTGACCACTTGCTCCAGCCTTTGCTAACCTGTCCGCATCCTCGTTACATTGACGACCACAGTGGCCGGGAATCCACATTAACGAAACTTGGCCCATCTTATTCAACTCTAACAATAGTTTTTTAATTTTTATTATTTGTGGATGAACGTTAGCAGAATATCCCTTTTTCTTGATTCTCTTTAGTGCTGCCTGAGAGTCCGATAAAATGACAATATCTCTCAACTGACGTTCCTGCGCCACTTTTAAGGCTCTAAAAATGGCGAATACTTCGACTTCACATATACCGTACTCCTCGGGTAAGGCGCCACTCTCTGTAAAATTTAACTCCGGACAGCTTATTCCGTATCCGACTCGTCTTGGGGTTGATGTTAATGATCCGTCTGTATAGAATTTTGTTGCGAACCCATAATTGGCGCTAATTAATTGATTTATTTGCTGAACTAAACCGGAGGTGTTCTTTACTAGTTGTTCATTAATAGTTACTTCTGATGGTTCCATAACTTCAATGGGGTTTAAACTGTAACATGCCAGGGACTCTTGGGTATCCAAATTCCTATAGCTTCTAGCCCACCTATAGGCTTTAATCACTGGCGGAATGATTCCTCTGTTCCAGTTGGGGTAGATTCGTAGCATGGCGCTCCATTCCTCCAGGGCTCTTCTAATGGGATCAGAATTCAATACCATATGCCTAATGACGAAATTATTTGCTATCTGCTCTATTCTATACTTAACAGGGAGAATACAGGCCTCTGCATGAAGAGCGTTTATGGGCGTCGATCGCATTGCTCCCATCGCTATTCTAAGCCCTACGTTTTGTATTCGTTGAAGCATATCTAATTTGGTCTTATTAAGACTAGGTATTAAATAAACTGAATAATCAAAATGTGATCTTACTAATGCGTAATACATTTGCATTACAATCTTTGGATCTGCCCCCCATTTGATCTTGGCCAAACATTTCATAATATTCAAACCCTGGTTGGTCTTCCGTTTTAGTTGATTAACATGCTCGTTCATTAAGAGTTTTGAATCCAACAGTACTCCTAAGAATTTAATTTGTGTAACGAATTCAATTCTATCTCCATTAACAATCAACGGTGGCATCTGCGTTGGTTGCCTACCTGCTTTAAAAATTACGCCCTTACTTTTAAGAGGAGATAAAGATAATCCATGTTGGAACATCCAAGCATCAACCCTTTGAATTACAGCATTTAAGTTCCTGAACATGTTCTGCAAATCTGCGTCTTCTATAAACAACGTGAGATCATCAGCATAGATGACAGTCTCGATGTTATCTAGTATTTTGGGCAAAGAGCTCATATATAAGTTGAAAAGTACTGTGCTGAGAGGTGAACCTTGAGGGATACCTTGCGATGTACACCTTGGCCCCACTAGTTCTTTTATCGCTTTTATGTACATGGTTCTATGGCTTAGTAGATTATGTATGGTTTTTACTAAGTGCGTAGGGACATTCAACTCCAGCATCTCATTAGCCAGGATGTCTATATTTACATTATCATACGCAGCTGAAACATCGAGAAACACTGCAAGAACCATTCTTCCTTTCAAAAAGGCAGTGCTGATCTTCGAAGTCAGATAACTTATTGTTTCTGAGGTGCCTTTTCCTTTTCTAAATCCCCATTGAGATTCATGAAGAATCCGGTTTGTCTCGGTAAACCATTCAAGCCTCCTTGCCAGAATCTTTTCAAAGAGCTTTCCAATTGACGTTGTCAGAGAAATTGGCCTCCATCCTGTCTTCTCGCGAGCATTCTTGTTCGGTTTTTTAATCGGGTGTATGACTTGAGTTTTCCATATTTCAGGTATACTCATTCGCCCTTTAATAACGCCATTGTGCACGATCTGTTGAGAGAAGTTGTTTAGTCAATTCGACTTTGTAAGCGTGACTGATGTAATGAGTGACTGTTGAAATGTCAAATTCTTGCGCACGAGGACAAATTGACATCTCTAGAATTTCGGCCACACTCTTGCGAATTACCGCGATGGTTTTCTCTGAACGACCTCTGCGAGCTCATGTCGTATGTTTCACATAGGGAAAGATTGATTTGAATGGACCAGTTTGTTATTGATGATAGGTAAAATAAAAAAAGATACGTTTAAGAAACGCAAACGAAACTTTATTTCGTTGCCTACTTGCAAATGGATCAATTTAAGAAACCCATTGCCCTAAATGGACCAGCAGTACCTTAAATTGGATCATGATCAAAAATTATGTTTAAATATATATTTCATTACATTGTCATCAAGCATGAGGAACAGTTATAGTCTGCGGATCATATCCCTTTGGTCTTCTTCCTCACAGATGATACAAAACCACCGGTCCTCGTTTACTTTAGTTTTCTTTTGCTTTTCTTTAATTTCTTTCCTATTTTGATCGGTTTTCTTGGACACACCTTTTTGCTTTTTTCTTTCTTCATCGTCAAATGATTTTTGGGGGGACTAGTAATTTCAGCGGTTTGTTGTGGTCCCCTTTGTAATGCTTGTTCAAGATTTCTTGGTTTTGGTATAGGAGATATTTCTTCAACTGAGATAGGTATTTAAATGGGTTTGCGACTTGCTCCCACTTACTTCATTTTCAAATAGTTTTTTTTTTTGCCCCAATAATGTTTTTGTGTGACTGTCTTCTTCTTCGTTGCTGGTATCCTCTTCCTTGTTTTCAAGCAAATCAAAAAATAATACGATTAAAACCTTTTACTCTCGCTAATGAGGTTTTTTTCTGGTTGCCTCAAAGAAATAGAAAGGTGACGCTTTCGTTATTGAAATTATACTGTAAATTATTTTCGATTGCAATTTCGTAAGCAAGTTTTCTGACATCGTATTAGAGACTTAACCCGAACATGATTTCTTCTAATTTAAGAAGATGCCTTTCGAGTTTATCTTCTATTTCTGTTGAAAGTGCACATGTCTTACCAGATTTTTTTTAACTATATCTGGCACCTCTGGGGTTCTAGCCAAAATATAAATTTGAACATTCAGAATTATATATAATCGATTGTGTTCTCTTCAATTAAAATATATTTAGATTTCTAGCGCTTCCGGTTATACCGGAAGTCGCCGTCTACTTTGTTATTTTTAATGGAACACCCTGTATATTTTTACATATTTAGATTCATCTATTTTTAGGCTTTATAAGTACATGTAGTTTTCTCAATTTAATTCAGGCATTTTGTAGATATTCAATTTTTTCGAAAAAAAATTGCTACGAGTATAACGGTCATTTATTCAAAAAATTACACTCGATTTTTCAGATATCAATTTATAAATCATAATATGCTTAAACAACATGTTGGAGTATATTCTAGCGTTGAGAACGGCTGCCTAGATTGTGTGGTTATTTTACTGTTGAATGTTAACTTTTCGAAATTTTGAAGTGCCATAACTTTATTTTTTCAAATCGCACCCCCCATATTTTATTATTTAGTCGTCTTCGGCGTCCAATTTTACATCTTTTATGTCCCACACGTCCTATACCTGAAATTGATAATTTACGAAATAATTAGGGTTTTTTGAAAAATACACTTACATCGATATTTATTATTCTCGCTGAGACACCCTGTATATAGTACTTCGTGCGCATTATCCTATCCTGTCATGCTCCATATTTGTTAATTCCCATCTGTCAACTTTCGATACGTCACGTTATAATGATGCGTCATTATGAGTGTCAAACATGGCGGGCAATTCAAATCTTGATAAACACCCATAATAACCTTTTTTTACAGTTTGACAGCTGTCAAAAATAGCGATTATGACGTAGATTGTAAATTAAAAGCATTTTTCCTACGATTTGTAGTCCATTTTTATATTCAATAACAACTAAGATTTAAATAATAATATTCGAAACGCATACAATATGACCATTTCAGTTTTATGCCGGAGAAAAAATTCTAAAATTCAAATTTTCAAAATCGAAACGGTTGAATAAACACACAAAAAAAACCCATAAAATATCGATACCTACCCATATCTAAGATAGGTTTTAACGTATTCCATTTTTACCTTGACTGCATGAAAATATATACTTATACACTCCGGGAAATTCATAATGCAAAGAATCTCAACTAAAATACACGAAATTCAACAAGAAGTAAACGTCAACAGTAAATATTTCAATCGTTCCTCAAATAAGCTACCGGTCCAACCGATTTTCTCTCCGTATATCTCCTTCCTTTATTGTCCTCTTTGTTAGGTCAAGCGAAACGCTACTGCCGTCCTGTTTTGCCTTTCGATAAATATTGATTTGCCCCTCGTCTTTCTACACACAACGAGGCAAAAGGAACAAACAGACAATCGTTATACAGCCGTTGTCTCTTCTCTTCGTGATGAGTTATATAAGTAAAGTAAGAGAAAACGAGACAATACTGACGAAAGTAGATGCGAGAAGGAAAGGGAACAAACAAAGGACGAAGATTTATTTTGTATACAATCGCTGGTATTCGACGTATTCGTCAAGGCAAATATTTTTTAATTGGGTTGGTCGTTTCGACAGGCGAAGATAGAATTTTATTCGAAACAGAACTGATTGCCTTCAAGTTATGGTGAAAAATAAAACGCTTATGCGTTATGGAAAATTGCATCTATTACTCCGGGAACAACATTTTCAATCTCGGAATATATAACAGTCGTTGAGATTGAACGATATGAAATTGGGAAACGTTATTTGAAAGTAGATAGTTCTCGTACATAATATAAGGTTGAAATCCCTACCTACGGCGATGCATAATATGACGACAGGATGATTGGTCTTGATATACGCGTAGGTATTTGTATCTTTTATGCGAGAATCTAAATTAAATTTTCATCGCGTATACGGTGTGCGATTTGGCGAAAACGATCCACTTGAAATATTGCAGAAACTCGCACACACACAAAAATTAATATAATATCAATATAAAAATGGTATGCTCCTGTCCGTTGAATTTCATCGTTAAATACTTCATTCATCAGTTCAGAATGACGTTTATCTTTGACGCGCCATCTATTCACAAACAGTCGAACGATAAACAGGGTCGACAAAGAGCATCTCAGTTTTATCCAATCATCAATTTCTAGTTGTAGCTAACAAAATGTAATACATCAGACAAAATTTCGTACAGCTGTCTAAATATAAAAACAGTTTAACTATTGCAACTGTCAAAATAAATTTTGTCGCTGTCAAACTGTAAAAAAAAAACAAAAACAAAAATTAAAGTTAAAATTTAAAACCACCACCACATTATGAAAATGTCATTTTTCTTAATATTTGACAGTTGTAGCTGTCAAATTGCATCTTACATCTGTATGATTAAATCTATTATTTCTTTCACAATTTTAGGTGTCGGAATCAGCAAATATAATTTCGGGTAGTTGCAAAATCGTGGAAATAGCATTTTTCTTCTAATTTGACAATAGTAGATGTCAAAATACATTTGACAGCTGGGGAATTACAAAAATATTGATGTTGCATTTTGACGTATGGGTCTTTCGATCCTTTTAATAATAAAAATCTTTATTTTCTTTCAATATTTCGTCAACAATTTTGTGATATCTTCAAGAAACTATATTAATTAAAAAGAATTTAGATAAACGTCTAGTTTGAAGTACCTAATTCAAAATTTTGATACTTCAAAGTAGACGTTTATCTAAATTCTTTTTAATTAATATAGTTTCCTGAAGTAATCACAAAATTGTTGACGAAATATTGAAAAAGAAAGATTTTATTATAAAAAAAAACCCGAATAAATTTTATTGTTTAATAGAATTATAAAATTCTATCATTTCTTTTACAAGTTTAAGTGCCGGAACCGGCAAAATATAATCGTAGAAATAGCCCTTTTTTTCAAATTTGACAGCTGTAAGATTATAAAATCAATTATTTTCTGCAATGTTTCATGTTGTAATTAACAGAAATTTATGACAAATGTAAAAACTGCTTTTTTCTTCAAATTTGACAGTAGTAGCTGTCAAATTACATTTGACAGCCCAATTATAAACATCTATCATTTCTTTCACTATTTTAATTGTCGGGATCAGCAAATATAATTTTCGGTAGTTGCAAAATCGTGGAAATCGCATTTTTCTTCAAATTTGACAGTAGTAGCTGTCAAAATACATATGACAGCTGGGGAATTATAAAAATCTATTATTTCTTTCACAATTTTAAGTGTCGGAATAAATAAATATAATTTCTGGTAGTTGCAAAATTGTGGAAATAGCATTTTTCTTCAGATTTGACAGTTGTAGCTGTCAAAATGCATCTTGCAGCTGTAAAATTTCAAAATCAATTATTTTCTGCAATATTTCGTACTGTAACCATCAGAAATTTATGACAACTGTAAAAACCGCATTTTTCTTCAAATTGGACAGTAGTAGCTATCAAAATACATTTGACAGTTGGGGAATTATAAAAACCTATTATTTCTTTCATAATCAAGTGTCGAAATCAGTAAATATAATTTCTGGTAGTTGCAAAATCGTGGAAATAGCATTTTTCTTCAGATTTGACAGTTGCAGCTGTCAAAATGCATCTTACAGCTGTAAGATTACAAAATCAATTATTTTCTGCAATATTTCATGTTGTAACCATCAGAAATTTATGACAACTGTAAAAACCGCATTTTCTTCAAATTTGACAGTAGGAGCTGTCAAAATACATATGACAGCTGGGGAATTATAAAAATCTATTATTTCTTTCACAATTTTAAGTGTCGGAATAAGTAAATATAATTTCGGGCAGTTGCAAAATCGTGGAAATAGGATTTTTCTTCAGATTTGACAGTTGTAGCTGTCAAAATGCATCTTGCAGCTGTAAAATTTCAAAATCAATTATTTTCTGCAATATTTCGTACTGTAACCATCAGAAATTTATGACAACTGTAAAAACCGCATTTTTCTTGAAATTCGACAGTAGTAGCTGTCAAAATACATATGACAGCTGGGGAATTATAAAAATCTATTATTTCTGTCACAATTTTAAGAGTCGAAATCAGTAAATATAATTTCGGATAGTTGCAAAAACGTGGAAATACCATTTTTCTTCAGATTTGACAGTTGTAGCTGTCAAAATGCATCTTACAGCTGTAAAATTTCAAAATCATTTATTTCCTGCAATATTTCATGTTATAACCATCAAAAATTTATTACAACTGTAAAAACCGCCTTTTTCTTCAAATTTGACAGTAGGTAGTAGCTGTCAAAATATATCTGACAGCTGGAGATTTGTAAAAATCTATTATTCTATTTACAAGTTTAAAGTGTCGGAACCGGCAAAATATTTCGGGTAGTTGCAAATGGAAGTAGCATTTTTCTTCAGATTTGACAGTTGTAGCTGTCAAAACGCAATTCACAGCTGTAAAATTTCGAAAGCAATTATTTCCTGCAATATTTCATGTTGTAACCATCAGAAATTTATGACAACTGTAAAAACCGTATTTTTTCTTGGAATTGGACCTTAGTAGCTGTCAAAATACATTTGACAGTTAGAAAATTATAAAAATCTATGATTTCTTTCATAATTTTAAGTGTCGGAAAGAGCAAATATAATTTTGGATGGTTGAAAAATCGTGGAAATAGCATTTTTCTTCAGATTTGACAGTTGTAGCTGTCAAAATACATCTTACACCTGTAAAATTTCAAAATCAATTATTTCTTGCAATATTTCACGTTGTAACCATCAGAAATTTATGACAATTGTAAAAATCGCATTTTTCTTGAAATTTGACAGTAGGTAGTAGCTGTCAAAATATATCTGACAGCTGGCGATTTGTAAAAATCTATTATTCTATTTACAAGTTTAAAGTGTCGGAACCGGCAAAATATTTCGGGTAGTTGCAAATGGAAGTAGCATTTTTCTTCAGATTTGACAGTTGTAGCTGTCAAAACGCAATTCACAGCTGTAAAATTTCGAAAGCAATTATTTCCTGCAATATTTCATGTTGTAACCATCAGAAATTTATGACAACTGTAAAATCCGTATTTTTTCTTGGAATTGGACAGTAGTAGCTGTCAAAATACATTTGACAGTTAGAAAATTATAAAAATCTATGAGATTTCTTTCACAATTTTAAGTGTCGGAATCAGCAAATATAATTTTGGATAGTTCCAAAATCGTGAAAATAGCATTTTTCTTCAGATTTGACAGTTGTAGCTGTCAAAATACATCTTACACCTGTAAAATGTCAAAATTAATTATTTTCTGCAATATTTCATGTTGTAACCAACAGAAATTTATGACAACTGTAAAAACGCCATTTTTCTTGAAATTCGAGAGTAGTAGCTGTCAAAATACATTTGACAGATGGAGAATTACAAAAATATTGATGTTGCTTTTTGACCGTTTTTATTTTGTTAAACAATAAAATTCGTATGGGTCTTTCGGTCCTTTTAATAATGAAAATCTTTATTTTCTTTCAATATTTCGTCAACAATTCTGCCTTCTTCAGGAAATTATATTTATTAAAAAGAATTTAGATAAACGTCTAGTTTGAAGTACCTAATTCAAAATTTTGATACTTCAAACTAGACGTTTATCTAAATTCTTTTTAATTAATATAGTTTCCTGAAGAAATCACAAAATTGTTGACGAAATATTGAATGAAAATAAAGATTTTTATTAAAAAAAAAACCGAATAAATTTTATTGTTTAATAGAATTATAAAATTCTATCATTTCTTTTACAAGTTTAAGTGTCGGAACCGGCAAAATATAATCGTAGAAATAGCATTTTTTTTCAAATTTGACAGTAGTAGCTATCAAAATACATTTGACAGTTGGGGAATTATAAAAACCTATTATTTCTTTCATAATTAAGTGTCGAAATCAGTAAATATAATTTCTGGTAGTTGCAAAAACGTGGAAATAGCATTTTTCTTCAGATTTGACAGTTGCAGCTGTCAAAATGCATCTTACAGCTGTAAGATTACAAAATCAATTATTTTCTGCAATATTTCATGTTGTAACCATCAGAAATTTGTGACAACTGTAAAAACCGCATTTTTCTTCAAATTTGACAGTAGGTAGTAGCTGTCAAAATACATTTGACAGCTGGAGATTTGTAAAAATCTATTATTCTATTTACAAGTTTAAAGTGTCGGAACCGGCAAAATATTTCGGGTAGTTGCAAAATCGTGGAAGTAGCATTTTTCTTCAGATTTGACAGTTGTAGCTGTCAAAACGCAATTCACAGCTGTAAAATTTCAAAAGCAATTATTTCCTGCAATATTTCATGTTGTAACCATCAGAAATTTATGACAACTGTAAAAACCGTATTTTTTCTTGGAATTGGACCTTAGTAGCTGTCAAAATACATTTGACAGTTAGAAAATTATAAAAATCTATGAGATTTCTTTCACAATTTTAAGTGTCGGAATCAGCAAATATAATTTTGGATAGTTCCAAAATCGTGAAAATAGCATTTTTCGTCAGATTTGACAGTTGTAACTGTCAAAATTCATGTTATAATTGTGAGAATGGAAAATCAGTTTGTTTTCCTGCAATTTTTCATGCCATAATAATTAAAAATTAACCCGAAGCAGCAGTAATTTTTTATACAATTTTTGACAGCTACTAAATTGTAGAAATCGCATGTCCTTTTCAGGTTTGACAGCGGTAACTGTCAAAATGTTTCTTACAGATGGCAAATTATAAAATCTATTATTTGTTTCACAATTTTAAGTGTCGAAAGCAATAAAAGATCTTGATTTTCTTGAAACATTGTAAAATCAGTTATTGTTTTTTTTTTGCAATTCTTCGTGCCGTAATCAACAAAGCATTTATACAAATTAACTAAATGTAAACAGTAACTGTCAAAATACATCTGACAGTTCGAAAATTATAAAAAAATTGTCTGAAATCTAGCAAATTGTAAACTTGATATTGCTTAGTATTTTAATATTTAACTTGCAAAAACAGTAATTTTTTATATATAATTTATGACAGCTGTCAAATTGTGACGATTGCGTTTTTGCAGATTTGACTGTAGTCGCTGTCAAAATACATCTGACAGCTGGAAAATGATAAAGTTTGTTTCGGAATTTTAAATGTCGGAACCGATAACATATTTATGTCAATTCTTTCGGATGTATTTTGACAGCTATAAAATAGGTACATCTAGGAATCGTATAATTGTAAAATCAACAATTTTTTTTACAGTTTTTTGTGCCGTAACCATAACATTTCTGGCAAATTATAAACTTGATATTGTTTCCTATTTTGAGCGTCTCTGATAGCTGTCAAATTGTCTTACATTGGTAAAAATAGTAGCTTTGAAAACAGAGTAATCATTTATTAGTTCTAATTCCTACCACCATTCCAACAGTAGCCATTTTAATATTTAATCGGGAATTATAAATTTGAACGATGAATAGAACCAACCAGACAATAGAACCTGATATTGGTTGTGGCTCGTATTACAGAATATTGACATTAATCGAAGCAAATTCACCCGAACACAATGTTACAAAACCGATAATAACGCAATAAAGCGGATGTTGGAACGCTAACATAATACCATTCGACTAATCCCGCTATTATTTAATGTATAATCTACATGAAGCTGGTGATAATTATTATTATACACGAACTAATTTAATCTTTATAAAGTTTTAAATTGTGGATAAGATCACGCACGCTTTTGATCCTAACATAACCTCAAATAATCATCGTATCTATTTATGTACATAATTATATATTTTAATAAACGTCATATAATTTCCCCGAGCATTGAAATCATATCGCATCGCATATTCGCAGTTAATTCCATCCAACCATTCCTGTCGGATTGAAAGCGACGCTCTGGTATTGTATTATAGTATCTTCCCGCGCTATATAGCGGGGATAATTTGAACAAGTCTGATAATAAATAATACCAATTAGTCTGCGTTGCTGGCTGTCAAAGGATGAATTTAAGGTTATTTCGCGTCTGCTAATGATAAAGCTTGTTGTCGACTTTGTTTTGCGCGTCACCTGGTCCCCGCTTTGATCTGAATCCGTGAACCGAACGACTTGCTCTTTGTCGTTCGGCATTAACGCTAATTTGTATCGTTCTATATTGACTGTTCTTTGTTGTGATGTATCTATATCTATATATATTTATGTATATTATATAGCTGGGTGTTGTCTTTACGGTTGTTATACGAAAAAATAGGCTACTTATTAATGTTAACAAGCTGTTTATTTCAAGATTTCCACAATCTCAATGTTAGAAATATCTTCACAGGAATTACAATAAATCATTCGTTTTACAGTTTTGACAGCTGTCAGAAATAGTCTAGCTAAGGGTCATATTTATAGTCCGTGCTTGAGGTTGTGCCGATGCTTGAGCACGCGATTTTGACATATTTCTAATGTAATGACATTTACGTCAAAATCTCCTATTATATGTATATATTATAACTGTCAAAATACATCCCTAAGAATTGACAGAAATATATTATCGGTTCCGACATTTAAAATTGTAAAACGGACTTTATAATTTTCCAGCTGTCAGATGTATTTTGACAGCGACTACCATCCAATTTCAAGAAAAATGCGTTAAAAAACGCAATTGCCACAATATGACAGCTGTCATAAATTTCCTTAAAAAAAATAACTGTTTTTCCACTTGTCAGATACATTTTGACAGTTACCGCTGTCAAACCTGAAAAGGATTATGCAATTTCTACAATTCAGTAGCTGTCAAAAATTGTATAAAAAATAGCTGTTGTTACGAGTTGAACGTGAATACAATTTTTAATGATTATAGCACGAAAAATTGCAATGATTTTCAATTTTCACAATTATAACATAAATGTTTAAAACGGGTCGATGGCCGCAGTGGTTAGGCGGCTGACTATTGTTGTGAGAGAACGATAGGTGCCGGGGTTCAATTCTTTGAACAAAATCCCGGATCGACTTGCCATTCGCTGTTGGGAGCAAAGTGATTAACATTCGCGGCATCATAAAATTGCGATATGATGCTGTCACAAAGCCATTTAAACACAACTTACACACACTAAAACTACACCGCAAGAGTTGCAGTGAGAGCCAGACAAGTAATACAGCTTACGGAGTCACTGCAACTAAGCACCCACCACACATTAAAAAAAAAAAAATGACAGCTACAACTGTCAAATTTGAACAAAAATGCTATTTTCCAGCTGTCAGATGTATTTTCACAGCGACTACCATCCAATTTCAAGAAAAATGCGTTAAAAAACGCAATTGCTACAATATGACAGCTGTCATAAATTTCCTTAAAAAAAACTGTTTTTCCACTTGTCAGATACATTTTGACAGTTACCGCTGTCAAACCTGACAAGGATTATGCAATTTCTACAATTCAGTAGCTGTCAAAAATTGTATAAAAAATAGCTGTTGTTACGAGTTGAACGTGAATACAATTTTTAATGATTATAGCACGAAAAATTACAATGATTTTCAATTTTCACAATTATAACATGAATGACAGCTACAACTGTCAAATTTGAACAAAAATGCTATTTCCACGATTTTACAACTACTCGAAATTATATTTGCTTATTCCGATACTTAAAATTGTGAAAGAAATACTAGATTTTTATAATTCTCCAGCTGTCAGATGTATTTTGACAGTTACTACCGTCAAATTTGAAGGAAAATGCGGTTTTTACAGTTGTGAAATAAATTTCTGATTGTTACAACATGAAATATTGCAGGAGATAATTGATTTTGAAATTTTACAGCGACTACTGCCAAATCAGTTGCCGCTGTCAAACCTGAAAATGAAATGCAATTTCTACAATTCAGTAGCTGTCAAAAATTGTATAAAAAATGCCTGTTTTGTTACAAGTTAAAAGTTGAAAAATGTAATAACTACAGGTTTACAATTTATCATTTTTCCATAGAATTTTTGATGATTGTGGCACGACAGATTGCACACAATTATAACAGGAATTTTGACAGCTACAACTGTCAAATCTGAAGAAGAATGCTACTTTTACGATTTTGCAACTATCCGAAATTATATTTGTTGATTCCGATACTTAAAATTGCGAAAGAAATAATGGATTTTTATAATTCTCCAGCTGTCAAATGTATTTTGACAGCTACTACTTTCCAATTTCAATAAAAATACAATTTTACAGTTGTTATAAATTTCTTATGGTTACAACATGAAATATTGCAGAAAATAATTGATTTTGAAGTTTTACAGCTGCAAGATACATTTTGACAGCTACAACTGTCAAATCTGAAGAAAAATGATATTTCCACGATTTTGCAACTATCCGAAATTATATTTGCTGATTCCGACACTTAAAATTGTGAAAGAAATAATAGATTTTTATAATTCTCCAGCTGTCAAATGTATTTTGACAGCTACTACTGTCGAATGTCAAGAAAAATGCGGTTTTTACATTTTTTATTATATTATTTTATTATTATTTATTTATATTTGCTGATTTCGACTCTTAAAATTATGAAAGAAAAAAGTTTACAATTTGCCAGAAATATTGTGGTTACAGCACCAAAAACTGCAAAAATATTAATCGATTTTACAATTTTACAGTTTCTAGATGTACATACATTTTTTATGACAGCGACTACTGTCAAATCTGCAAAAATGCATTCGTCACAATTTGACAGATGTTCTATTAAAAAAAAACTGTTTTTACAAGTTGAATAATTTTTGTTATAATTTTCGAACTGTCAGGTGTATTTTGACAGTTACTGTTTGACAGCTGTCAGACATTGTATGACTATTTTTACCTGTTTAAATGTTAAAATAGGAGAGAAGATGAAATTTACAATTTGCTAATTTGTAGAATCTTCTTGTCAGTGATATTGTTCTGATGATTCTTTTATTACATAGTAATCTGGGGTGCCTGATTATCATGTTAAAATATACTGTTGTTGTTTAAATAATAATTAAGAAGTAGATTTTATATACAAATGTAATCTGTGTCTTTAGTCGAATAAAACCTTCAATACAGTTTACATTATCAATTTTTAATGATCATGGCACGAAAAATTACAGGAAAATAATCTGATTTTCCATTTTCACAATTCTAACATGAATTTTGACAGTTACAACTGTCAAATCTGAAAAGAAATGAAACAATTAAAATTGTGAAAGAAATAATAGATTTTTATAATTCCCTCCAACTGTCAAATGTATTTTGACAGCTACGAAACGACTAAAAAAGCCGTTTCCTGTTAAAAATTTATTTTCAATATCACGTTAAGAAAGCTTCAAATTCAAACGTGTTAAATTTTCCCCCAGCATATATACATTTATCCCGTGCAGGTATACCCGTAGGTAGATATAGAAAATGAAAAGTAATTCAACGGTAGGTTTTATATTTTATATTTCATTCATCTGTTGATGTGGTCGCGTATAACGCTTGATGTGTGATACCATAGTAAGGAAATCGTTTTATTTACGTAAGGGCGAAGGCGTGCGGGACGCGCAATAAAAGCTCCCATGTCCTGAAAGCTCCCTATTATCGCGGTTTTATGCCGTGAAGCCCCTCCTGCCTCCAGCACGCAAATTAAGCTTCGCTAGCGCGCCGGGGATTTCTCAAATAAGTAAACAGATTTTTTGTTTCCTCTCTCCAACGAACGCAACGGGAGAAACCTAATACACGAAATACTGGCGTATTAAAAAAAATACGTTAAAAAATTCTAGATTTCTATAACAATATAAACTTATAGAATTAGATTATAGGCTGGAACTAACGTCCTCTCACTCACACTATTATACCAGGATCGATTTCGAACAGGTTATCCTCGTCGCGTATACTCGAGACATCCAAGAGGACGAGGAAGTCTGCGAAAACATTCGCTCCATTTGCTAAACTAACTAAACTGCTTTGCCCGTTATTTATATTACGGGGATAGTCCCCGACTCAATCCAGATATCTCGCTGGATGTAAGATATACCGACGCGGCAGGTCCGCCCAGGAAAATAGATGGATAGAAAGATGCCGGGGCTTATTTAAATGTCATCGTATAACCGCGGCGGGAAAATAATAAAATACGAGCTGTGCAAATTTTCGACGAAGATATAGCGAGATTTCTGTGTTTATTTTGTCCGATGCGAGCGAAATGCGAAAAGCGGGAGATATTGTAGGTACTCGAGACTGTATTATAAAACGACGGATCTCGATGGATGAATAAGTATTTTACAGTTCATCCATTTATAAATAAAAATACAGGGGATTTTTGTTGATATAAATGTCTCCGGAAGAGTACCAGGTGTGCCATCACTTAGAAAAAAAAATCACCACGAAAGACAAGATTAGAATAGAGGAAGGTGAGGCAAGATGGGGACGTTAAGATTTAAGCCACTGCATTAGGGTTGTACAGTGAAATAAAACTATCTCAGTTTGTTTATTGTAAACTTTAAATATTCGTTTAAAGATTGATGTGTTTATGACCTTTCAACTAGTTTCCTTTTATTTTTAAGAGAAGAATGAAAAAAGGATGCACGCACATCATCTTACCGCACTAGTGAGGTAAGATGGGGTTCTAGAACAGGAAAAAAACGATGCATCGACATTGTCCGCACACCCTTCGTGTGCCCAGCCTTAGCATCCATGATACTGAATCATTATTTCTCCTTTGATATCTTTAGAATACTTTCGAAGACAGGTAAAGACATCAGAGGAGGTTTGCCAAAAATCTGTCGTTTTACTGGATTTAACATCTTCTTTCCTTTTTCCTTCCTTGTTTTTCTTCTTTCGTTTTTTCTACCCAGCATTGTTTGCTACCTTCAGATTTTTTCTTCCTTTCTTTTGTGCCTCTTGAGCTGCTTTATTTTCAATTTCTTCTTGTAATTGATCTTTATATGGAGTGCGTTTCCAACATGAGGAATATAGGCATTATGTCTTCTAAAGAGCTTAATGAAGGAGCTGAAAATTCGAAGATGAAGCTTCTGCATTTGGTTCTGACCAATTTTTTCCCATAGCTCTTGCCACACTGGTAGGTTCAGGTTTTCTAATTGACAAGTTCGGATGACGTGACATTAGCCAATCTTTTTCTGCATTTTTCGAATTTTCCCAACGATTACTTTTTCCTAATTTTTCAGCTCACTGGTATTCTAGTTGTCTTAAATTTGCAGTCGTTAATCAAAACAAACCCTCTTCCATTTTCTTTTAATACGTGACCAATTGCATCTCTTCCTCCATAGAAAATATAGTGGTTTTCGGCCCTAGCGGTTTCTTAAGATGATGAGGTTCTTGTTCAGCCAGCTGACTAGCTTCTCGTATCTTCCTTTCTAAAGTCGTTTGTGGAACCATAAGTATATTCGCTGACTGCTCTCCTGTACCCCAAACGACGATGCACTATCGGTTGTAAGGACTCGACAGGTCCTCTAACAACGAGTTCTTGAGGAAACTCAATCTAGAAGCCAATCGCAAGTAGTATCCGTAAACAACACTAATCGTACCCTTTGATTTTCTGATTTCAAATTGATTCTAATCGCGCGAGAGATCCAAGCAGAAATCTCCAAAAATCTGAAACAGCGACACTCAAGGATCACCAGAACAACATCTCTCTAGAAGAACTGGAACTGAAAGAAGAAGAGGAGTGGGTTTCAAACAACTTAAAGAAATAAGAGATCAAGAAGGGGATCGCTTTGCAGCACAGGCACATTTTCGATTGCCTAACGTGCATGCAGTGTTACTACATTAGCACGTCAAGCAGTGAGATAGTTGATTAGACGATATCACGATATCGTCGATCGATATCGATATATTTTAGGTATCTTAGTTGATTGCAAGATTTGTTCAAAGCTGGATCTTAAAAGTGGTTACTGCCAATCGGACTTAGCACACAAAGATAAAGAGAAGGCTGCTAGCAATGTTTCAGAGGCTGAATAAAAAAAATGCAACCCATTTCAGAGACAAGTTGTCTTTGGAAGAAGAATATAAGTTGATCCAAGAGAACGAACTAAATTGACCAGTACCAAAAGATATGTAATATGGTTTGACAGTTGACAGTACACGCCGGTAATACCAACTTTCTTCAGGGATGCAACCTATCGTCAAAAACAGATTTGACAGTTGTAGCTGTCAAAATGCATCTTACAGCTGTAAAATAAATCAATTATTTTCTGCAATATTTCATGTTGTAACCATAAGAAAGAGACAACTGTAAAAACCGCATTTTTCTTGAAATTCGATAGTAGTAGCTGTCAAAATTCATTTGACAGCTGGAGAACTATAAAAATCTCTTATTTCTTTCACAATTTTAAGTGTCGTGATCAGCAAATATAATTTCGGGTAATTGCAAAATCGTGGATATAGCATTTTTCTTCAAATTTGACAGTTTTGTCAAAATACATCTTACACCTGTAAAATGTCAAAATCAATTATTTTCTGCAATATTTCATGTTGTAACCATAAGAAAGTTACAACAACTGTAAAAACCGCATTTTTCTTGAAATTCGAAGTAAGCTGTCAAAATTCATTTGACAGCTGGGGAATTATAAAAATCTATTATTTCTCTCACAATTTTAAGTGTCGTGATCAGCAAATATAATTTCGGGTAATTGCAAAATCGTGGATATAGCATTTTTCTTCAAATTTGACAGTTGTAACTGTCAAAATACATCTTACACCTGTAAAATGTCAAAATCAATTATTTTCTGCAATATTTCATGTTGTAACCATAAGAAAGTTACAACAACTGTAAAAACTGCATTTTTCTTGAAATTCGAGAGTAGTAGCTGTCAAAATTCATTTGACAGCTGGGGAATTATAAAAATCTATTATTTCTCTCACAATTTTAAGTGTCGCAATCAGCAAATATAATTTCGTGTAATTGCAAAATCGTGGAAATAGCATTTTTCTTCAGATTTGACAGTTGTAGCTGTCAAAATGCATCTTACAGCTGTAAAATTACAAAACCAATTATTTTTGCAATGCTTCATGTTGTAACCATCAGTAATGTATGACAACTGTAAAAACCGCATTTTTCTTGAAATTCGACAGTGGTAGCTGTCAAAATACATTTGACAGCTGCAGAATTATAAAAATCTCTTATTTCTTTCACAATTTTAAGTGTCGCAATCAGCAAATATAATTTCGGGTAATTGCAAAATCGTGGATATAGCATTTTTCTTCAGATTTGACAGTTGTAACTGTCAAAATACATCTTACACCTGTAAAATTTCAAAATCAATTATTTTCTGCAATATTTCATGTTGTAACCATAAGAAAGTTACAACGACTGTAAAAACCGCATTTTTCTTGAAATTCGAGAGTAGTTTCAAAATTCATTTGACAGCTGGGGAATTATAAAAATCTATTTTGCTCTCACAATTTTAAGTGTCGCAATCAGCAAATATAATTTCGGGTAATTGCAAAATCGTGGATATAGCATTTTTCTTCAAATTTGACAGTTGTAACTGTCAAAATACATCTTACACCTGTAAAATTTCAAAATCAATTATTTTCTGCAATATTTCATGTTGTAACCATAAGAAAGTTACAACAACTGTAAAAACCGCATTTTTCTTGAAATTCAAGAGTAGTAGCTGTCAAAATTCATTTGACAGCTGGGGAATTATAAAAATCTATTATTGCTCTCACAATTTTAAGTGTCGCAATCAGCAAATATAATTTCGGGTAATTGCAAAATCGTGGAAATAGCATTTTTCTTCAGATTTGACAGTTGTAGCTGTCAAAATGCATCTTACAGCTGTAAAATTACAAAACCAATTCTTTTTGCAATGTTTCATGTTGTAACCATCAGTAATGTATGACAACTGTAAAAACCGCATTTTTCTTGAAATTCGACAGTAGTAGCTGTCAAAATACATTTGACAGTTGGAGAATTATAAAAATCTATTATTTCTTTCACAATTTTAAGCGTCGGAATCAGTAAATATCATTTTGGGTAGTCGCAAAATCGTGGAAATAGCATTTTTCTTCAGATTTGACAGTTGTAGCTGTCAATATTCATGTTATAATTATGAATTTTGACAATTTTTCGTGTCATGATCATTAAGAATTGTATGGAAAATGATAAATTGTAAACCTGCAGCTGTTGCCTATTTTAACATTCAACTCGCAACAACAGCCATTTTTCATACAATTTTTGACAGCTAGTGAATTGTAGAAATTGCATATCCTTTTCAGGTTTGACAGGTATTTTGACGAATTGAAATTAGACAGTAGTCGCTGTCAAAATACATCTAACAGCTGGAAAATTATAAAGCTTTGTTTTAGAATTTTAAATGTCGGAACCGATAACATATTTTTGTCAATTCTTTAGGATGTATTTTGACAGCTATAATATAAATACATGTAATACGCGATTTTGACGTAAATGTCATTACATTACAAATATGTCGAAATCGCGTGCTCAAGAATCGGCACAACCTCAAGCACGAACTATAAATATGACTCTTATAGCTAATATACCAACCAAGACTATTTCTGATATCTGTCAAAACTGTAAAGATATTGGAAGATATTTCTAACATTGAGATTGTAAAAATCAATTTTAAGTCTCGGAATCAGCAAATATAATTTCGGGTAGTTGCGAAATTATGAAAATAGCATTTTTCTTCAGATTTGACAGTTGTACCTGTCAAAATGTGTCTTACAGCTGTCAAATTTCAAAATCAATTATTTTCTGCAATGTTTCATGTTGTACCCATCTAGAAATTTATGACAATTGTAAAAACCAGTTGCACAGTATGCAGGGGCATTGTCATGGAGCAGCAACTCTGGCTGAACTCGCCGGATAAGCTGTAGTAATGCGTTCAAAACGGGCTGGTAAAATGCAGCATTAATGATTTGACCTGTAGGAACAAATTCTGTGAACTGTAAACAAAAGACGAAATTAGAGTTCAAATTTAAAACCACTACCCGCATTATGAAAATGTCATTTTCCTTCATATTTGACAGTTGTAGCTGTCACACTGCATCTTATCGATTTCAGTTTTTATTGATCTTTAAAGTACGAAGACGCAATCACATGAATCAGATGTGATTGCACTGGCAAGGATTCACATTTTAAACAAAGCTTTTCAACATATTTTGGCATAAGGTCTCGACTGTATACCAGCGTAATTTTTGATTTCATGTTGTTCTGTCATCAATTTGACGTTTCATACAAAAATGACATTGACACTAATGACATTTCTAAATAAATTTCCTAAAAACATCAATGAAAGTTTCTTCGTATTGCTGGTTATTGGATATCCTTAACAACATCATACAAATAATTATTCTTTCCATCCTTTTTCTTCCTCCCTCCCCCTCCACCGTTCGACACCCTCATAAAACCCGAATATAACCGAATAACCGCTACACCCCGGCCATCATCAGTTGGAGGTTTTGTGTACTCAGCTAACCTAAAGCAAACATTCAAATTATTTCAGAGAAGTGATTGTATTTATTAATGCGATGATATGAGCTATTGGGCTGAGCCTGTACTCGGTCGGATTTTAGTCCGCTTTCGTTTTAGTCTTCCACCTCCCCCCCCTCCCTCCCGCCACCCGAATACCCTTCTGCGTGTATGTATGTATATACTATAGCTCGTACAATGTGTACAAATGGGGGAGGGATTATTAAATATGTTATTGTATCAGGAACAGCCATTTAATTGAAGTGCGTTACGCGATACCCTGAGAGCTATACCGCACAATGTTTATTTTTATTGGGAATTAAAAACGATGTGGCATTCCCACGGATAGCTACAGCTCCGTTTTTCTTTTATTTTTATTTCTATTTTAGTCATCCTTTTCTAGCAGATTTTTTTTTCATCTTATTTTATAATATTTAAATCTAAATCAGATAAACAAAGCTGTAGGTACTACTCTTTCTCACTCTCCTTTTGTAATAGTATATTATCTAAGAACATTTGTCCGTCTAAGATATCGGCAATTCCCTTAAGTGGATTACAGTAGCTTTTAAATTTTGTAGTAATTGCTTTGCCATGTCTAGTTCTACCTTCCGCAAGCGGATTCCTGTCCTTTAAGAAAATAATGGATCCGTTCGTTAGTCCTTTCTCTCGAGGACCGATATGTATGTGTGTGTGCGTGTATCCGTGTGAGTGCGTTAACTTTAAATATAGACGAATCGATTCCTGTCTTTCGGTATACGTTTTCGTATTTAACTTTGAGATCGACTTGGATTTTACAAACCCGAGGAAATACCATTAGCGTTAGAAAGGATACCGCCCTTTTCGCAAACACCGTTAAACCTCTTATTTCGGACGAAATTGGAATTTTAAAAATTAACGGTTGATCGGATGAAACGATTATAGATTATCCAATTTGTTTATTCCTCAAGACTTCCACAAGTTTAGTGCAAGCATACGTTATGTTTAAATTAATTTCTTTGTACTGTTTCTTCAGGTTGACCGTTCGAAATATCTTGACAGTTATAGCTGTTGAAATAACGAAGCACAACTATTTCTACAATTTGACAGCTGTCAGAACCAGTCTTGACTGGCATAATGTGGGTATAATAGTAGTTAGAATGCAAAGCAAATAACTGTTCTTGTAATTTGGTAGCTTTTAGAAAAATTGAAATTTTGACAGCTATCATAAATTAATAAGTTTACAATCTGTCAAGTGCTTGAGTTTTTTTTTATTTATTAACTCAATATTGATCTATTAAAGCCAAAATTGTAAAATATGTGAAGGGTGACTGTTTTATAGTTTGACAGCTGTTAAAAATAATCTTGACTTAGTGTAATGGTAGCTAAGATTTTAAAAAATTATGTTCTTTCAAATTTGACAGCTGTCAGAACCAGTCTTGACTGACATAATAGCAGTTAGGACGCAAAGGAAATAACTTGTTTTTGTAGTTTGATGAGTTACAACAGAAAAATTGTAACGCCAGTTAAGTACTGCAACTGCAAAAAATAGCTGCTTTTTAAAATTTGACAGCTGTCATAAATTAATAATCTATTAATATTTATAATTAATTTAAGATTTATTAACTAATTATTAATTGTTGAATCTGTTAAGTGAGTGAGCTTTTTTTATTTATTAACTCAATATTGATCTATTAAATTTAAAGGAAACTAACGTTTTACAATTGTTTGATGGTCAAATTTGACAAGATTGTGAAATATGTGAAGAGTGGCTATTTTACAGTTTGACAGCTGTCAAAAATAATCTTGATTTAGTGTACTGGCAATTAAGTTGTTAAAAAAATAATATTCTTTCAAATTTGACAGCTGTCAGAAGTGCCTTTAAAAAAAATAATGTTCTTTCAAATTTGACAGCTGTTTGAACCAGTCTTGTCATAAATTAATAGGTTTACAATCAGTCAATTGCTTGATTTTTTTTATTTATTAGCTCAATATTGATCTGATTAAACTTAAAGGAAAATACAGGATTTTTACAATTTTTTGATGGTTACAACAGCCAAAATTGTGAAATATGTGAAGAGTGAGTGTTTTACAGTTTGACAGCTGTCAAAAAAAATCTTGACTTAGTGTAATGGCATCTAAGATGCTAAAAAAATAATGTTCTTTCAAATTTGACAGCTGTCAGAAATGCCTTAAAAAATAATGTTCTTTGAAATTTGACAGCTGTCAGAACCAGTCTCGACTGGCATAATAGCAGTTAGGACGTAAAGGAAATAACTGTTTTTGTAGTTTGGTAGCTTTGAGGAAAAATTGTAACGCCAGTAAGTGCTGCAACTGTGAAAATTAGCTACTTTTTCCAATTTGACAGCTGTCATGAATTAATAATTTTACAATCTGTTAATTGTTTTGTTTTTTTTTATTAGCTCAATATTGGTCCGTTAAATTTAAAGGAAAATACAGGTTTTACAATTTTTTTATGGTTATACCACAGCCAAAATGGTGAAATATGTGAAGAGTGACTGTTTTACAGTTTGACAGCTGTCGAAAATAATCTTCACTTAGTGTAATGGCAGTTAAGATGCTAAAAAAAATAATGTTCTTTCATATTTGACAGCTGTCAGAAGTGCCGTTTAAAAAATAATGTTTTTTCGAATTTGACAGCTGTCAGAACCAGTCTTGACCAGCATAATAGCAGTTAGGACGCACAGTAAATAACTGTTTTTGTAGTATGGTAGCTTTTAGAACAATTATTGTAACGGCAGTAAGTATCTGTGAAAAATAGCTGTTTTTACAATTTGACAGCTGTCGTAAATTAATAAATTTACAATCTGTCTATTGGTTGAGTGTTTTGGCAGTTCATGTGCTAAAAAATTATGTTCTTTCAAATTTGACAGCTGTCAGAAGTGCTTTTTAAAAATGTTTTTTTCAAATTTGACAGCTGTCAGGAGTGCCTTTTCAAAAATAATGTTCTTTCAAATTTGACAGCTATCAGAAGTGTCTTTTATACAATTGCTAACATAGGAAAAAATTATAATTTGTTGCGATTTGTTAATCGCTACGATTTTTTTAAAGTTAACACGACGATACTCAAAATTATAAAACGATATGTGTTCAATTTTACACCTCTCAGACATAATTTGACAGCTACAACCGTTAAATCTAAAGACAAATATACGTTGTTTACAATTTGTGAGTTATCAAGAGAAATTGTTTGATTGATTCGCGCACTCAGCGCAGTAAACTATGTAAAAAATCGGGAAATTAAATATTAAAATAAGAAGCATTCGGAAGTTTTTCAATTTGCAAAAATTCTATAATTTTTGCAGTTGTTAGATGCGTTTTGACGATGACAGGTGTCAAATCTGCAAGAAAGATGATATTTTTACAATTTTACAGCTGAAATTAAAATTGTGAAACACTAACTAATTTTACAATTCTCTAACTGTCAGATCGTATTTTGACAGCTACTGTTGCCAACTCTGAAAATGCTACATGTTCCTAGTTTGTTGAGTTTTTTATGTTGTTATTTGTTGAAAGGTCCTGTTTACAAATTTAAAATGAGCTTATTACTTGTGTATAATTATAAATAGTACAAATGATTATTAAATATATCTGTCATAATATTATTGTTAGGTAGCCTACTTTGTGCAAATTGAAGTGGTCTGTTTCGACAGTAACAGAAGAAATATACATTTTTCTCTAAAACGGTTGAAGATAAATGGGTACATTCTGATATCAAAAGAAAGAGAATTTAATTTCACATCCAACCCTGTAAAGAGATATAGGGTGTCCCATTAAAAAAAAACAGAGTTATTGGCATTTAAATGTTTCCAAATGTTGGCGCCAGTAACTATTTGTCAACAAAAGGATCAGTACATGTTATTATTGAAAATAGTAAAGCAATTCAAGACGTATCAATCTGTGCAAACCAAAATTTTCTACCTTTTTTAGTTTTGATTCTACAGCTCGTTAACGAGGGCGCTGCAATTGCAAAATTTTTTGATAAAATATTTATTTTCTCTAAAACAAAAGCACATAGGTGTAGGGAAGGTCTTAATAAAAGTTACTTAAAATATCATGTAGAATCTAAAAAATATATAATATATAGGGTGATCCATTTAAAATAATAAAGTTACATACGTTTTTTCTATAATTGGGACACCCTGTATATTTGAAAATATTTTCTGGTTATGCATCGTATAAATAGGGACAACTTTTATTTGAAACTTTTTTCTCTGTACTGTAAAATAAACAATTAATCCCCACTTAAATCGAAATAAAAACATTTGGCTCGTCTACTGGAACAGGTGTGATCTTACCGCAATAAGATAAAAGCTTGCCCAAATACTTTTATATGTGTAGAATTATCATAGGCGTTAGGTATGCATTTTGCTCATATTATGAAACCAAAACTTCGTATAGATTTAATTTTCTCCATTTATTACAATCTCGAAACCTAACCGTGAACCATTGTTTACACAGATTGTGTTTCCTTAATACAGTTAAATGAATTAAGCGGGAGCAAGAAGCGCTAGCAGAGAAGACCAGAAGCCGGGCGTTCGTTTCAAAGATAAGGTTTCAACTTTTATGCGCGCAACCTTTTATAGCAAATTAACTTTTTGAGGCGAAATCCAAAGAATATTAATGAAGTTGATTCACGATTTGCATGCTGTGTTCTCTCGCGAAACTCCAATAAACGTTACCGATTCCATCCACTTAACTTTTGCCTCATTAATTTGACTCCCCCTCGCGTAAAGTACATCTTTTAAACTCTTCCCTCCTCGCGTTCCACCTTCTTCGCGTACAGCACGATGTGCTGATTATTTTCCGAACGGTTAGCTAATTACAATTTTAGATTTTCCTTGGAAACGAACACGCCGGTAAAACGCCGTTCATCTTCGTCCTTCTTATTCGTTTTCTTCAAGATATTTTATTACTGTAGGGAGTTGGTAATTACGAACGCCAATTAAGTGCCTCGTGAATATATTAACTCGATAGAAATTTAATAACATAAAACTTTTTCGCCCATAGCTAGGATGGTTGGGCGTTTTAAAACTTTCTGGCAG
The DNA here is from genome assembly GCA_023690525.1 of Holotrichia oblita. NCBI lineage: Eukaryota > Metazoa > Arthropoda > Insecta > Coleoptera > Scarabaeidae > Holotrichia > Holotrichia oblita. Next base: position 6,883,665 of record CM043019.1, on the reverse strand, counting down.
TTCGAACGTTGTTGGAAGAGTTTCTTGTTAGTCCGCGGTTTTATCGAGAAGTTCGCTTATCAAGAATGTTTCGAAAGTCTTTTATTTTATTTTATAAGCGCACTATTATTAATTCGAGTTAAACTTTATTATTATTATTATTTTAATTTGAATCATCGAATATATGTAGTAGATAGACAGGTGGAAACATATCTGATTCCACAGGATATCCAACAGCCAACGTAACAACATAATTTGTAATTCAGTCCTCTTCAATCTCCATCCTTGTTCTTGTAATTCCGCGCGGTAACGCGATGTGGTCGGAGCGAGAGAAGCAGCCCCGGGGATGCGATCAATGTAACTGTAATTAACCTTCCGTTGAATTTTTGATCCACTTGAAACAATGAAATGTTTTGAGACTAAACAAAATTAGCCCTCCCCGTTGTTGATACTCGGTAATAGAATAATCTGACTGCTGTACTGTTCCCGTTAGCGTTCGTGGGTTCGCCGTATATTACGCGGATTCGTATTCCTGCTTCCTCTACTCCTGCAGTTCACCCCCTACTTGCTACTGCTGTTCTCCTGCTGACGTCGCGAGAGAAACGAGAAACACGTGCACATAGAAAGAGAGGAAATCGGGTTACTTGCTGTATCGTATTGCTATATACGTAACTCTACGATGGGATGGATATCAGAAAATCAAAAACGGTTAAATCGATTTAATTAAAACCGTTCATTTACGTACTTTTAATAGAAAAAAAAACCTGTTTAGTCATTTATTGTTTAACAACCTTAAGTTTAATCATCTATTGTTTAACAACCTTAAGTTTAATCATCTATTGTTTAACAACCTTAAGTTTAGTCATCTATTGTTTAACAACCTTAAGTTTAGTCATCTATTGTTTAATAACCTTAAGTTTAGTCATCTATTGTTTAACAACCTTAAGTTTAGTCATCTATTATTTAACAACCTTAAGTTTAGTCATCTATTGTTTAACAACCTTAAGTTTAGTCATCTATTGTTTAACAACCTTAAGTTTAGTCATCTATTGTTTAACAACCTTAAGTTTAGTCATCTATTGTTTAACAACGTTAAGTTTAGTCATCTATTGTTTAACAACCTTAAGTTTAGTCATCTATTGTTTAACAACCTTAAGTTTAGTCATCTATTGTTTAACAACGTTAAGTTTAGTCATCTATTGTTTAACAACGTTAAGTTTAGTCATCTATTGTTTAACAACCTTAAGTTTAGTCATCTATTGTTTAACAACCTTAAGTTTAGTCATCTATTGTTTAACAACCTTAAGTTTAGTCATCTATTGTTTAACAACCTTAAGTTTAGTCATCTATTGTTTAACAACCTTAAGTTTAGTCATCTATTGTTTAACAACCTTAAAAAATTGGAAAAATATCTATCGAAATACGAGTACCAATATTAAATAACTGATTTTTAAAACCATAAAATAACTGAGCCTCATCTCTGAAGAAACATCAGAAACTACTGCTGTAGATATAACATCTTTTAGGCTTTCATCAGCTCACGGGGCCTACATCTTTAAATCTAAACTAACGTGGGACTATCTCAATGTTCTACCAAAAAAAAAAAACACAGTTGCACTGATGTGGGTACCAGATCAGTGAAGGGACGGAGGAAACTGCCTTCACACTTTTATGTTGCAACAAAATATATTGGACCAGAATCATTCTGTAGTCTCGTCAAAAGCCTTATAAGAGCCCATTTCCAACAGTGAGAAAGAACAACAGAAAGATGAACCAAAAATCTCGTACTGGGCTAAGACCCCAAAACTAAGACAATCAAACATTCTCCGATCAACTGTTTCGATTTGTTCATTAATTCATCATTGGTGGAAACGGTGACATTCTTAGCTTGCTGCATGGCTGAGGGTAGGTTCTTGCCACCTGCGATTATTTTGAAAGGAAAAAATTTAAAGCGAGACTTCGAAGACGGCTTGCCTCCAGGAGCGGTAATTTATATGAATAAAAAATCAGGCTACATCAATTCCAATTTGTTTTTGAAGTGGTTTGAAGGCGGACACGGCCGCTATTGCTCGTTGATCTGCTTACCTCTTCATACGACTCACGCTCTCGATCATTTTTCGCTCCACTCAAAGCTCACTTTAGAGCTGCTGCAAAAACTTGACTTGAAAAACGGAACTACAAGTTTTTCTGCAACCGGAATTTATCAATTCGACGCGAACGCGCTCCCTGATAATTTTTTTGCTGTCAGATGCAATGGAGGTACAAATGAAGAAACTCCACTCGCAAGCCGATTGAAAGCTCTTCAACGAGAACGAACTCCGAAGCGATCTCGAAGATCTGACAGGGAAACTGAATCACAAACACGTCTATTCTGCATGAAATTCAACCAACGCCGAGACTTGTAGAGCTTAAGAATGCCACTCGTCGAATAACAGGAGGAGCCAAAATTCTTATTTCGAAGGAGCACCAAGAGCAACTTCGAGGAAAAATCGCGATGAAAAAGAATCGTTCATTCTCTTTTCGAACTGAGAGGTCGACCTTGTCAGTAATGTTGGATATGGTGAATGCAATCCTCGAGGCGAGGTACGAGGGGGAACAGGCTACAATGGTAACCTGCGACCTCAGCAAAGCTTTTGACTGTATCTCACATAAGAGACTATTGAGGAAACTTTGGCAGCATGGACTGAGAGGGTTAGCTTATGATCTATTGATGTCGTATTTGAACAACAGGAAACGTATGATATGGTGGCAAAATGGATTGTAGCCGTTATGGATGTCGGAGTGCCACAGGAGTCTATTTTGGGACCGCTGATGTTTATTATCTACATTAACGATCTGCCGGTCAACATTATGCATAACAAGACAATAATATATGCCGATGACATTTCGGTCCTTGTACGAGGTAGTCCCGAGGAAACCGCAGCGTTGCTGGAAACGGCAATGGAGGATGCAGAAAGTTAGTTCACTCAAGTAAAGAGCCACTGATTTATTACTTTCATTATTTTTATTTATACCTTAAGTTGGCTTCGCAAAAAAAAAACAGAAGCTACCATTTTCGAGGAGAAGAGAGATGAACCCTAACACCTCAGAAGAGCGTTTAGGTCTTATTTTGGACAAACGATTATTTATTTTGGAGAACATATAATATATACCACAAAAACAGCAGAAGAAGGAGCGGCGATGTTGGCCGGGTAATTTGGTGGGCCTACCTGTGAAAAGCGCAGGGTGCTGAGCGAAGTAATACAATTTATCGAGCAGTATAGAGCTCGTTCGATACTGCCGTTGGTAATAAGAAGACTGCATCTGATTGAATAGGCTCGAAAATGGCGACTTTCTATGAATCCCGAAAAATCTACTTTTTCCAATTTGACAGCTGTCATAAATAATAAGTTTACAATCTGTCAATTGCTTGGGTTTTTTTGTTTTTTTTTTAATTAGCTCAATATTGATCTATTAAATTTAAAGGAAAATACAGGTTTTACATTTTTTTTTAGGTTACCACACTCAAAATTGTAAAATATGTGAACAACGACTGTTTTACAGTTTGACAGCTGTCAAAAATAATCTTGACTTAGTGTAATGACAGTTAATATGGTTAAAAAAATAGTGTTCTTTCAAATTTGACAGCTGTAAGAAGTGGTTAAAAAAAAAATGTTCTTTCAAATTTGACAGCTGTCAGAACCAAAGGAAATAACTGTTGGGTGCTAAGTTTTATTGCCAACATGTTATAAACCAGGGTGTGAACAGCAGAAAATGTTTGCTCTGGCTAGATCGAAAGCCACTCCGCAGAGATGAGAAGGCTTAAGGATTTGCGGATCCAGCCTTAGTAGAGAATAAATTTATCGAATTCGACTTGCCTTTATGGTTATGTGAAACGCAAATTTGTTTCTTTCCGTTGATGACGTCTGTGATTTGAAGGGGTAAATCGGCCCAAAGCATTTCGAAAACCGCGATATTGATGAAATTGGTGGGATTTCAAGTGAATCGTTTTGTGTTTTTTTTGAGGTTCTACCAAACCATACCACAACCATTTCTGAAATATACCGTCATTAATTGGGAAAATCGAATGATTCACTCAAAACAGAAATGGCCAAAATTAATCAATACAACTACAAGACAAGTAGAACGTCATAATAACAACACTAATATGCAATTACTGATTCAATATTTAATTATATTATGACGTGCAGTGTTCTGTATTATCAACAGATTTAAGAGCAACTTGACAGGTATGTAACCGCAAAACAAATTATGTAAAATGATGTCTAATTATAAACAAACAATAAACAATTCGGAGAAACTTACTTTGTATTGTATATTGTACAGATAATAAATATTTCTTAAAAGGAATATAAATAGCTGTCGTTTAATATAGAGGCGGCATCAATATTATATGTATAATATAATACATCAGGATTTTGATGGATGCGTGTCGGGTTTATGCTAATTTCATATCCGACGGGTATAACAACATTATTAAGCGAGAGATTCTCACTTTCCTCGAATTTGCAATGCAAAATTTCCCATTCTTTTTACCGTAAATGGAGATCGTGTTTTCGCAGTATTTATAAGTAGTTTGACATCTACATTTACGTCATATACGTAGCGATAATACGCTTATAACATTTCTATTTACGTTAATTTAATTTAAACACAAAAACATAACCTCAAATTCGCTTGACGTTAGATGCGAATCAATGCGAAGTTAGCTCCGATTTATCGACACTGCAAATGACAGTTATAAACACATTTTATATTATAAGCATTGTTTTCCCCCTATTTCTAAAAACCTGAATAGAAATTGCTCCTTTGGTCGATTGTATATTGGCCACTTGACGCTTTCAGCGGCAGCGTTCAACTTGACTTGATCTCCTATCCGGATGTTTAGTCGGCCAAATTATCAGTCTACCGTGGTCTGCTATTCATCCACGGACTCGACGGCTTATTGTTCTTCCATCTTGTGCGAAATGAAGACCTCTGTTGAAAATGAACAATGGTCCCGTGAGATTGTTGGTGAATGTACACGTTTGGGTAATTAGATTGCTGCACTTTCGCCTCAACAACCGGTCTGGGGCGTGTTATAATGAAATTATTTTATTTGCATTAGAATATGAGAATTGAAGGGTGGGTGTATTTTACGTTTACAAACAATGGCTCCGTGATATTTGCGCTTGATGGGATTTTTTAATGAATTAATATTGTGTTGAATAAGTGGGTATATTTATTTCATATTATATTAAATAAGCGTAAAATTACTTTATAGGTACTGCAACCAACTATATTCAAGTTGGTATAGTCTATTTTTAAAGTAGAGGAAACGAATTTCTGAACATACCCCAGGCCCAAATCACATGCACGAAAATCTTATTCAGTATAGACCTCTATGCAATCATCATTCATTATTTTTACTACTAGCACTGAGTCACCGTGGCATGTCGGATAAACTGAACGCTTGCGTCAGTATTTTGGACCGTGGCGACGAAAGCGATCAAGATGAAGAACTGTACAGTGACCATTGCCCTAACAGCGACGAAGAATGCCAACCTAACGGTGGGGAAGATTATGAGACTAAGGAACAAGCCAAAACTAATTATATCTATGACGTAAAAGCAAAAAACAAAAAGACAGGAGGTGCAGTCAGAAAACTCTGAAGATGAAAATCAACAACTAGAAGAAGCCGAAACCTCGTCACGTCGTAATTTTTTGTATGGAAAAAAAGATAACATGAAGTGGTCTAAATCTGCTCCAGAAAGAGGAAAAGTGTTGTCAAAAAATGTTATAAAACTTTTAAGTGGATTGAAAGGAGCAGTCCACCAATGGAACCTCTGGAAAGTTGGAGATTATTTTTTGATGAGGCAATGCTTCAAAACATTACTCAATTTACAAATAAACGAATCGATCTCGTTGCTGCTAAATATAGTAAATGTATAAGAGAAGTAAATTACATTCTCCTCAACTTTTATTAAAAACAAGATGGAAATTGAAGCTTTAATTGGTCTCCCGTACCTGCAAGGAATGTTTAAATCTGGGCACGAAGACTTAAGGCCGATGTGGGCTACGTTTTGATGACGAAAGTACTCGAGCAGAAAGGAGAAAGGTCAACAAACTTGTTCCTTACAACTTCTTCTTGTTTGTAATTATTTGCTAATTCATGTGTTTCTATTTTATTGTTCTGTTTACTGCTATGTTTTTCATCACTTGCTGATCTAAAGTCAGGTTCATTACTTGATTTTTTCAAGAATACATTATTTCTTCTATAGGTGCTGCAGTTTTCATCTTTAACAATGTACGATCTTGGTTCTTTTAATTTTTCCTCAATCTATGCTGGAACCCATTCGTTTTTCTTTTTCAGTATTACATTGTCACCTATCCTAAACTCTTCTCTTGCTTTTGCATTTTTGTCGTAATATTCTTGAATGTTTTGTTGAATTTTTTTTATTCTCGTGCTGCTGGGGTTTTAATTTATCATCACATATTGGAAGCTTTGTTCTCAAGACCCTTATTGACTTTAACATCTGCGCTGGCGATAGTTCCGTATCTGATGTAGGTGTATTTCTATATTCCAAACTCCAAACAAACTCAACTATATATGTTCTTTGATTTCCTTAAAAAGCTCTTTGCTATTCCCACAGATTTTTCTGCAAGACCATTTGATTTAGGATACCTTGGACTACTCGTCGTTATATTAAAGTTCCAATGTTCAGCAAACCTTCTACATTTAAAGGAATTGAATGGCATGTTATCCGATACTACTTCCTTTGGAATGTTAAATTGTTCTATTACGTCCTCTGATGTTTTACCCTTTAACTTCAAAATCTCAGTCCACTTTGAAAAGTAATCCTAAAATTTAGTAACAGTTTCATCCAGCGTTGGGATCGCATAAAAATTTCTTTTGATCGCTTTATTTAAATCTTGTAGATCCAAACACAACCTAATTGCTCCATTTAGTTTTTCCACTATTACAATACTGTTTACCAATTCCCCGGGATTTTCCACATTGCTTATAATTTGTACCGATTCTAATTCATTTAACTTATTCTTAAATCTATCTCTTAATCCTAATGGAATTCTCCTAGGATAGGAGACTAAGGAGGGTAAAGGAATTGGTCGATTTGATTTCTTAAAAATACTTGGGCGTCAATTGTGCATGCCACACATGGCAAAGAAGATATGCAACTTCTTTACCTCGTAGTTTGAAGACGATAGTTTCAAGCATGCTTGGAGATGCAATTATAAATCCTCCAGAACCTCAACAAAAGACTGACACATCAAAAAGAAAAAGTTGTGCAATATGTCCTATCAAAAATGATAGAGAAACAAACACCTACTGTGTAGTGTGCAAAATACCAGTATGTTTGAGATGTGCTAGAAATATTTGTCCAAATTGTATTTGAAATCATTTTTTGTTTTTATATCAAAAATAAGAATGGGTCACTGTGACCCAGCTGTAGTATTCGTGTAACAATTTTCATATGGTAGTACTTAAGGGTTAATTACAGGGTATACATTAAAACGGTATACAGGGTTTCCACGGCCAAGTGGGACATAGGGAGAATACATGTAAAATCGGTTTTCGGTGAATATTATCTCCCTAATACTATTTCATTCAAAATTAAGGGCCGCATATTATAACTGGGTTAACAATGAACATCTCCACAATCATAGTACAAAGAAAGTCATTTTAATAAAGCCAAAAAATTATTATTTTTAAATCTATTGTTCGTGAATTCTAATAAGGCTTTTAATACGTGACGGT